>JAMZAV010003339.1:0-66535 GCA_024449915.1 Sweltsa coloradensis
TGCAACCGCACGTATACAGACATACGTCACGTCACATTAAAGGTGTGACACGCAACGCCTGCAATATAAGGACATTCCCAAAGATGTTTACATTTATTTATATACGTCATTGAATTTCTTTAGGATTTTCCTCGATGAGCTGTTACTGGTGTTGAATTCTATTCCACTCCAAGGAAACATTTTAAGGTTTATTTTTATAATATAACTTTTTTGAAGGGATTCCTCCTATAGGGTGTGATACTGTCTTCAGGTGACTAACTATAGGTAAGTAGGGTGTTAGGATAGTTGGGCAAGAAATGTCCCAGGGCTGTTTAAGAGTTTTCTTCCCTTGCATTCGCATTAACGATAGAGAAAAACCTTCAGTGAGAGTTGCCGGCCTCAACGGGATTCGAAGCCGGGACCTCCCGAATCAGAGTCGTGCGCTTAACGCTCGAGCCAACACGTCCCTATTTTACGCATGTTGAGTATTTATTACATAAATACACTGTTTAAACAGTGTTTACCTAACATCCCCCTTAGTTATGCCACTGGGAGTGGGGCTGGGGGTGCCTTCTCAAGACTGTGCGGGCGCATAAACATAGACCAAAACTATATTTTTCTATAATCATATTTGTCCATAATACGACTTTTTAACGCGTTTTAGTGAATCAATTTAGCAAGAAGTATACTATTTGGATGGCTGATATTTGTATCGTACCTTACACATAGTTGTGACTAGAACATTTGATATTTTGAAATAATTAAGTATCATTAAGCATACAAAAAATCGAGGAAAACACGCAACATATTAAAAATATACATTTCAAAATATCACATGACGTGACACATGACACAAATCTGCCATGCAATCGAATACTCTTTGCTAAAATTGACGACAAAAATGACTTAAAAAGACACAATATTGGAAGTATAGATATATAGACATGGACGAAAGTGTTCAAAAATCGTTTTGGTCTTCTAAAAAGACTGTTCATAATGTTCTACCTCCAAACTATACTGTTTTATAGTTACTTTGGAACAGTTCTTAATTTGTGTTGCACGCTGTCATGCGACCTTTTATCTATACTTTACAAACTGAACCCCCCGCCCCCCCCCCCTTCTCGGCCATAACCGGTGCTTATTTTAGGTTAACAAACCCCCTGACTTTTCCAGAATTAAAACTGTATTTTTTCTGGCTGAAAATGTGTCTGATAGAGAAAATAAGTAAATAATTTTCCCCTTTAACGTTACATTGGCAACTACGGCAGTCTATATGAAAGTAGGGTACCAGGGGCCTGCCACCGGATTTTTTTTATTTCATAGATGCAATTTGGTGAGTTTTATCGATTTTTGAGGTAAAATAAAATAAATGTCAAAATTATAGCACGGCGGTAAACACTACAGTAAACTACAATTGCAATTATAATAGTAATGTGTATAGCTACATAGGAAAACGCCAAACTTAACAATTCAACCTGGAAAAAGGTAGTGGTTCGCGTAACTGCGTACCAGCACAAACTAAGCACTGGTTTGGAACACAGCCTATTTCGTGCCCTCCAGCGCGGTCGTGGTAAAACAAAGAGAAGCAAAGAATCTAACCCAACCTTCAGAACTCTTACAGACACGAGGTTTAACATTGTTACGACTTGCTAAGCCAACAACGAAACTCCGTTACCAAATATCACCGGCTGTTTACAAGACCTTAACCCATTATTAATTATGTAAAATATTAACTATTCGGCAAGCATTCGGAAACCAAAAATCAACAAGGCATCAATTCATGTTTTTGTAAGTTCTTTGTCGTTCTGTTTGTCGACTTCTTTGGCGTGTTAGTTCAAAAGAGAAAAAGAAAATTGAATATTTGCTATGTGATTAACGAAGAAAGATCAAATATAGGCAACTAACTATATGACCGACTTGACAAACAAAGGGGGCAATAATCGCCCGTCAGTTGGAGGGGTTTGGTAAGAAGAGGGGGGGGGGGAGGAGCCGGTAATAAATAAATCTTGCATGTGGCATAAGTCTATGTCAGATATCTGAAGTAACTTGGCTTCTAATCTAGGTGCCCGTTAGGGCGCCGCAGCCAAGCCGTGGCGCGCTACACACTCAAGCACCTTATACAGCAAGCAGAGTTGAGGTGATTTCGAGGTGTTACCCAGCCGTCATGTAACGTGATGTGGACTTGAAAACTATCAAAGTTGAGAGGATTTAGGTACCTGACTACACATGCCAAATTTTATTGGGGTACGACCATTCCTTCTTGGTGAAAAAATGGCTTGAAACATGCTCAAAATCACTTTAAGGATGTTAGCTATACTACTGCTACTACTGCTACTACTGCTACTACTACTATCTAATTCGTCAGTTTCAATCGGCCCGCGATTCTGACCAGACGGGTGGGGCTACAATGTTCATATTTTACATGGACATTAAGGTTATAGTAATATAGTCTCTTTTGAAAGAAAAAGTTGAAAAAGTTTGCTGGAAGGCTTCCAAATAAAGGTTTTAAAATAAGCCTTATACACTAGGCTTACAATCACACTTGTTGACGGTATAAGCAGAGTTAGGCTGGAAAGTGCGATACGTAAACAAATGGCGGACATTTTAAATTTTGCTCCTATGTGTGAAACGAGAAAAGTTGTCATTATACTCTGAAAAAACAAATCAGAAACCGTCCCTGACCTAGGTCCAGATGTAGAAAATTATTTATAATACAACAGTGTAGGTCTAAAGTTCCATTAGGCTATAGGACTAGATAAAATTATTACTTACATTACATGTTTGACAAGCCTAGCCAACCCTAGGCAAGCACAACCTTGTTCTGACACACTTCCCGCACAAATAACTAGTTTTGATTACTAAAAGCCTAATGCAGATAAACAATAGTATGATTGTCCACCTAGGCTATACAAAAATGCACGGAAATAATACATATATTCTTTTCTTTCAATGATCTCACGCAAAACTCCTGTCACTATATATAAAAACGAAAACAAAAACTGTGCAAATTTTCAATGTTCTTTTGATAATCTGTTGATTTACATGGCTGTGGATGCAGTGAAAGGTGTAAAATTAAAAAATAAACATTAGTTGTGCGCTTGTTGTAGCATGGGAAAGTTTTAATTGGATGTGAGTTGCCTAGACTTAACCAGTCCTTCCGTCGTTATACCATGGTTATACCACCTATACCCAGGATGTACATGAATCCGGGTCTAGATATTTTACATCCTATTGTTATTGCTAATACCATAGAAATTAAATCAACTGTGATAAAATTATTATATTTTTAACAAATAATTTTGTAATGGACCTTGAAAAAGTAATGAGATCACACACATAACAAAAACTTGTAGAAATACAGCCAAACCTTACACACTCAAAAGAAATGAGATCTAAAAAAAGGGCCAAGCTCATCTACCCTTCCACATTTGCGCATTCTTAATTCATAAACGTACAGTGTCCCATAACAGCATCCTCGAAAAGCTTGGCAAAATAGAATTTGCATGTTATTTCGTTTAAATTAATTAGAAAAAAGAACTTGGATGAACTATTACGTTTAAATTAATAATCGCAAATTCTATTTTGCCAAGCTTTTCGAGGATACTGTTATGGGACACTGTACGTTTATGAATTAAGAATGCGCAAATGTGGAAGGGTAGATGAGCTTGGCCCTTTTTTTAGATCTCATTTCTTTTGAGTGTGTAAGGTTTGGCTGTATTTCTACAAGTTTTTGTTATGTGTGTTCTATTATACTAGTACTACTAATCGGTATTTCTCATATTAAAAATCTGTTGTGCTTTAATCGATTTTTTTTTCTTTCGTTAGACGGCACAAACTATGAAATTGTACCGACAGGCTAAACAAATTGTGCAACGCAAGAAACAATAGAAAACCATTTTCCTTTATAATTATAGGTTGTAGATAAAGGAGTGTAGATACAATATAGAAACAACCGCTGATCAAAATTTAATTATGAACTAGATGACTTGATTCGGGGAATTTGAATATAGTTGTTGATTCTGAGGCTATGTCCCGTCAACAATTTTCAACACAATAACCTGCTCTTGTATTATTAAATCCCTCTTTTAATCTGCCAAATATTCATACATCATCAATTATGTTTAGACTGACACTACATATGTTTGACATTTTTGGTAGTTCTGACAGAAATGGAAATACTTACAGTTTAGAGACGGGGATATGGGAAGATAAAACAAAGAAGTATAACCCTTTCAGAAATGAACTCTGCAGTGTTGGCAATCTTTTTCTCAAAGGAACACGAATAGTAATTCTACAGTAATTACAAGAACAGATTCTTCTGTTGGCTCATGAGAGACATCCTGGAATCGTGGCTATGAAACATCGATAACGATTCAAAGTATGGTGGCCAAAGATAGACCATGATGCTGAACAATACGTTAAATCGTGCCATGGTTGCCAGCTAGTAGGGTCGGCAGACCCACCAGAGCCACTAAGGAGATCTGAACATCTATCAGAACTCTGGCAAGAGATAGCGATCGTCGTTTCGGGTCCTCTTCCATCAGGACACTATCTATTTGTCATTGTAGACTACTACAGACGATTCTAGAGGTCGAAATTAAGAAAACTATCACATCCGCTAAGGCAATTGAGCGTTTGAAACCGTTATTTGCTCGATTTGGCTTGTCACGCATCATCAGCATGGATAATGGTGCACCGTTTATCAATAATGAGTTTGAAGAGTTTTCAAGATTAATAACATCAAACTTGGCCATGTTACTCCCCTTTGGCCACAAGCAAACGGGGAAGTCAAATGTCAGAATCGATCACTTCTTAAGACTCCGAATTGCGCAGGCAACAAATCGAGATTGGAAGGAAGACCTATTGGCATATCTCACCCTATACCGAGTCACACCACACAGTACCACAGGAGTAAGTCCATCAGAACTTATGTTCAAAAGGAAAGTAAGGGAGAAAATACCCGCTTACTGTCCACTGTCCAGATCAGATAACTACCTGGATGGCGAACTTCAAGATCGAGATAAAGAGCGGAAATGGAAAGGAAAAGAGTATACCGACAAGAAGAGACTTGCAAGAACATCCAATGTGAAGAAGAAGACATCGTTTTGGTAAAACAAAACAAAACCAATAAACTTTCAACTTCCTTTCATCCTACTCCACACCATGTCATTCTGAAAAATGGCAATAAATTTACTTTCCAAACTCCCGGAGGGGCACAGTTTACCCGAAACACGTCCTTTGTAAAGAAATATACTCCAAGGACACCAATCTCTCCGAAAATTGACAATGAAGAGAAAAGCAGAGATGATCCAGATCAGTATCAGCCGTGTCCTGAGCTTCCTCCACACCTGGGCTGACACTGACGAGTCGAGCCAGTGCCAGACGACTGGTGTTCCCTGGGGAGGTACGTGCCTTACACACGTAAGGCCACATTCAAGACCTTGTCGAGATCGAAAACAACCTTTACGTTATGCTGAAAACATTAATGTTTTATGTATTGTATTGTATTGTATTGTATTGTACTGTACTGTATTGTATTGTATTGTATTGTATTGTATTGTATTGTATTGTATTGTATTGTATTGTATTGTATTGTATTGTATTGTATTGTATTGTATGGCATTGTATTGTATTTACACTGTATATATTTTGTTTTTAAAGAAAAGGAGAACAGTAGACTGTGATCTAATTCCAATGGAGAAGCGGAGACAGAGATGTGACAACTTAAAAGTGTTTTTTATTGGATGAGCGAAGCAAAAACTTCAACTTCACTTACCTCCCCCGCCCCCCCCGAAAAAAAAAATTACCTATTTTTTTCTTTTTTTCTGTCTGTTTGCGTTCTACCGGGCAAACGGCATAATATGCGATCTTGATGAAAATTGGAGGGTACCTTCGAAATCTCTGAACTTAGACCTGCCACGTTTTTGGGTACAATCGAAGAAACATTTCTCATGAATATCGTACTTTTACGATTTTTTCGATTTTTAATGCAAAATTTTCGTTGTGTTTGGGCCTATTCGGACCAAACGGGTGGGGCTACAATGTTCATATTTCACATAGACATTAAGGTAATGGTGATGTATTGCCGTTTGAAAGAAAAAATTTAAAGTTAGCCACAATCAATAGAAATAAAGGTTTTAATATGTGTTTTTTGATATGTTATATAATAAACAAGTTACTTTAGAAACTTGACAACAATCACCTACAATGCGTTTAAAAACAAATCTTTGGGCCTCCAGATATTTTACATTCTATTAATTGGTTTTACCATAGCAATTAATACTACTTTATAACAATTAATATCCTAATTTAACAAAAATGATTTTGCAATGGGACTTGAAAAAGTAAAGAGATCCCACGCATACTAAAAACTTACAAAAAGTTCATCCATCAACGCGACTTAAAAAAGCGTTCGCGAAGCGGTCTAGTTATAAATACCCGGGATAAGACATCCCACAGAACCGTCCTAGCAATAAGGTTATTCCGAACTAGCCTTGTTGATTCTGGCGTCACGCCCGCAGTGGAATCGCGTCCAACTGGTTTTAAAAAAATACCGGTATCTATGGCAAATGTGGAAATATGATCACACCGTTTGATGTTTTGTTTATTGGATGATCGAAGTGAAAACTTCAATTTCACTTACCACCGGAAAAATAGATCGTTTTCCCCCCTGTTTTTCGCTCTTTACCGGGCAAACGCCATACCGGTATGCGATCTTAATGAAAATTGGACCTTCGAAATTTCTGAACTTAGATCTGCGAAGTTTTTGGGCACAATCGAAGAAATATTTCTCATAAATAACGTTCTTTTACGATTTTTTTCGATTTTTAGTGCCACATTTTCATGATATTTGGGCTGATTTTGACCAAACGGGTGGGGCTACAATGTTCATATTTTACATTGACATAAAGGTAATTGTGATGTGTTTTTTGAAAGAAAAAGTTGAAAAAGTTTGCCAGAATTCATAGAAATAAAGGTTTTAATTTTCCTTTTTTTCGTGTATAATTAAAAGTCACTATAGCAACTTGACAACAATCACCTACAATGCACACAAAAAGCAAGTCTTGGGCCTCGAGATATTAACATACTTGATTTATTGTACATTCTACATATTACATCACACACACATAATGGTTTCTTGCATTTGCCGCCCTCTGGTTTATTATTAACGCTCATTAATTAATAAACCAAATAAACAAACCGAATCATTTCTTAGACTCGTCTAATTGCAAAACCTCGCCATCAACCAATGACCATGCATTATCCTCGGTGTGTTGCTATTGCGCATGATATAACGAGGTCCACCCGTCCCGCCCGAGGCGATGAGACTCAAGGTCGGCCAGGCGCTGTGAAGCAGGTTACCTTCTGCTGCTATTGGTCGGGGACTTGTGACGTCATTGGAGGTGGTTGCACTTGCGAAATAAACTGCGTAGTCTACGCGGATATGGAATTGTTAGGGGGAGGGGGTCTCTCGTCTTGTCTTCGGCATTTTTTATTTATTTTTTAAATCAAATTTACTCAAATTGGGTAAGTTCCCCTTAGGAACTTACTGCTTTGTCAAGTTGAGTTGCTGTATCAAAAGAGTAACCATATCACGTTCTCGTCCTTCTTCACAAACATTGATTCACAACTTACATAATAAAATCTTAAAACAATCTAAAAACACATATTTGATACGCACCCATTATCGAAATTGCATCTAGTCCCCAGACTAAGACAAATTTCACTGTTATTATTTATTATTGTTTATTTATCCCAGAACAGTTTGACAACCAGAAATACAAGACTATAATAAAAACAACATAACTAACCTTAAATAGAAACTACACGTAGGGCTACAGTTTATATAAAACACATTTGCCCTATAACAAACAACACTTTTTCTTATAAATCAAAGTTGAGTCATCAAAAACATCTAAACCTAAGTCATTTCTACGGCTCGATAGGTTATTAAAATTGGTCAGCACTTTGGTCTGCCTCCTACCAGAGAGCGACTGCAAGTTGCTATAGTAGCTATAGTAGTTCATAATTCCTCCGGTGGTACACAAATGCTGTCAATTTTAGTCTTGTGATGTGGTGACCGATGATACTTGCATACTCCAACCGCGGCCACACTAATCCTATAAATATATAGGTGTAATCTAATTTTTTTTTTAATATTCTAAACACCTAGATCATTAACACTAAACACCCTTATAAGCGTATCGTTTTTGACAGAATAATTGAAGTGAATTTGATTTTTCATATACTTAGTCGTAAAAGTAATCAATCAATATCGAGCCCTATTTCCAACTAAGTCGGGGGTTGAAGGTTCCCACCACATTCTTGGCTCCCCTGACGCTTCTCCCACATCATCTTTTTATTCCTCTGCATCATCTACTTCAAATTCTTCCTCTTCACTGTCTTCTTCCTCAGGGACCTCCACCAGTTTATGCCTAATTTTGTGTTCTTCCCCACATTTTTTTCTGGTTAACCCTTTCCCAAGCAGCATTTCTCCTTTTCAAATCCATTGCTATAACTTCTTCCCATATCAGTCTGGGCCTCCCTCCTTTTCTCTGTTTGTTTCCTGCGTCTTGTTCTTACTGCATCTTCGGAATCCTGTGCTTCTGCACCCTCTTCATGTCATAACAAAACATTACAAAAAAATCTGCTTCCAAGAAGAACACCAGTCGAATTGTTCATGTAGTAAAATATAAAAAGGAGGCAGGAAATTGTGCTTGAAGTCTCATCCTAAATTTAATATTTACCCCCAAATTCTAGGAGGTGTCACCGTAAACAACTTCAATATTATTGAATGCTAAACTGTAAACTCGTTTCCGTTCGAAAAAGTTCCATATGAAGGAAGACGAACGCATTGCCAGAAAAAAATCCATAAAACGGAACCACACACACAATATAACACGATACACAGTCTTGGACAGGAATGGGTCCAACTTTGGAGTGCGAAATGAACTGCAAATGTTTTGTGGAATCCACATCATCACCAAAATTAAGCTAGTTGAACGCATTCAATACAAAGTTTTAAGTTTTCTTTGTTATCAAAACCATAAAAATTTTCACCGATCACATTACGCCTAGATTTTGTCAAAAACAATCGATTCCAGAACTAGCAAGCCCCTTCTAAATTCCATGTGCTCGTATTGATGTTTTTAAATTTTTCCCCATCAACCGAATTCAAGCTACCTACAACAAATTTTTAGTCATTAATACAGTAATTGACATCAGCCACATGAAACTTCATTCATATATAGTAGCTGTTTATGCCAGTTTACCAAGACTCATTTATCACTCTTGTCACCTTATCACATTTTCACCAGTTTTGTATTTTATAACCTCAGTTTTTTCTACGTTCATCTTGCGCTTCCTGCTGTTTTATATATTTATATTTTTGTTATTCAAGTTTTTCTTGTTGTGTTTGTTGTAAATTTTACCGGTTGTTGGTGATTAATAAAAATTAACTTGACTTGAACGTCTATTGAAATTCGAATTGGATAGAAAATGGATGGACATCATTATTTAGTTTTTTTATTTAAAAACAAACTAACATATTACTGAAAAAATGTGTAATTCCTTCCAAAATTTGTTAATAATCGCTTTAAGATACATCTTATAACTAGTCAGGATAGACGATAAATAAATGGATAGCAAATTTTTACCAAATTATAAGAAATTAACCAGTATTACGCCTTACGTCTATAAAAGGGTACTTTAGGATTCCTGTCGGTAAAATAACAAACATTAAAAAATTGTTTGCATTCGGACTTCGGAGAATTCAATATTGGTGATATTACAACACTAAGATTATCCACGTAATAACAAAAATAAAAAACAATTTCCCATAGTTATAACACATCATTAAAAATATGTTATGTAATTGCATAGATTGCCATCATAAGTATTTTTTTTATTTTAAGAAGATAATGACAGTTAATATTGTATGATTGCCCTGACACGAACAATATGACCTTGGCTTGCCCTTGGAGGAATGACTTAGGTCTTAGGACATACCGAGGTGATAAACTCCAGGGGACAAAGCGTCAGCTCAAGGCGGACTCACATTGAAGGATTGAAGGTTTACATTCAGACAATTAATAATAATAATTGTTTCAGAAAACTTAATCTATACAGCATTGTGTACAACTGGATGAGGATTGAAATCCTAATGAAATTCTCAATGAAATTAACATTCGGGAGGTCCCGGATTTAAATTCCGTCGGGACCGGCAATTCTGACTGAAGGTTTTTCGAGGTTTTTCTCAGTCATTAATGCGAATGCCAGGGAATGAGTCCTCTCAAAAAGCTCTCGGACATTCCCTTCCTCCCTTCATTCCCTTTTGTGTCCTATCCGCAACATACCTAGTTTAGACACGTAAAGAAGGGCATGAATTGCACACTGGGCAGGCAATTCCCACGAAAAATTATTATTATATATTGCTACGATTCGAGCAAATAAATGTGGGTTAGTACTTTCCCAACTACGCCCACGTTTTACCATCGATCAAGATAATTTATTTTCTGTATTTTTGAAAAGATTATACGAATCCCCGTACATGGCCTGTTATTCAAATTTCGAGCGCACTTGTCATTGTATTTTTTAATCGGACTAAGAGGACTCGCACAAAAAATTCTGCCCCTCAAGTGAAAATAGGGCTATCTACCAAAAATAACTATTCAGTTATCTGTTGGATGGTGAAAAATAGAACAATAAAATGTTGAGTTCACTCCATGTAATCCGAAAAGTACGAAAGTACTGCCCTCTAGAACGCTGAGCGTCTGCACCATAGATATTAAACACCTATAGATCCGCAGTCATAAATCCGCTTCAGTGACAATTTGAAGCCATCTTGAATATGGCAGTAAATGGGAGCGATTTGTAGCCCAAATATTTTTCAAGGTGGCCGTCAGGTTGACTGGTGAGCATACTAGCCTTTATCACCAAATGATTACTAAATTCCCTTGTGCAATAACTTGTTATTGTTTCTGTTTATACATTTCCATGCCGCACAAGCTAAAACCATATCAAACAATCCAGTATAATACTTTATTGCATTAAAAAGGAATAAATTAAAACGCCAAATCGCCATCTTGACTATGTCAGATTGACTCTTCAATTTGCTACGCTCGCGTCTGTGCGGACGTATTGGAGACTGCGGATCTAGCCTACTATAGGTGTTAAACTCTTTCAGGCGCAGTGGTTAGCGATGTTGACCACAAACTAGCTAATTTTGTGTACACTAATGCATGGTGGCTAGCATCAATAACCTCATTTCTTCGGAAAACACAGACTTCCCTTGATACTACAGTTTTTACCCCAAACTTGTGAAGTGCCTGATAGAGATTTTATGGACAATACAAAATTGCAGTGTAAAAAATGATAAAAATGGGCAGTTTTTTTAAATGTCCTGGAACTTTGGTTAATTCATTGATTGATTGATTGAATATTGCTTAACATCACATGTAGAATTAGAGTTGAGATAAAATTAAAAAATAAAATGTAACCAAAAGAGAAAGAAATCAGATTTTTGAAAATTATGACTCCAAAAATTTTTCACTGCTAATTTTGAATTTACAACCATTCCAAAATTTTGACCAATTCCAAAAAAATTAAAATTATTAAAAATACAAGGAATTTTTTACAAAGAGTGCTTCATGGATTAGACTAGCTATGCCATTATGACACTAAGGGTAAACATTTTGAACCGTTTATCTTGATCAATGTCATTAAAACGCATGCTACGTGCCACTTCACAAACGTACTGGCGGACAGAATAGTGTTAATTTCTTGAAGACTGGCTGACACCAAACGTCAATTATCATTGGTGGAGGTGCCGAGTTTAAATGTATCCATCTTTAGGAGATTCTACCCTGAATCAGGGTTACCATAAACCTTCTGTACCAGCCTTGTGGAGGGCAATGTCAACCAAAACGTACATTTCAATCGAAGGTCATGTTCGGTTTTTACCGTGAGACGCGACACACGCACAGACGGATAGACAGAAAAGTGATTCACATAGAAGAGCTTCGCACCCTTTTGTCTACCAAGCAACTAAAAAACTATAAACTAGCAGTGTATGAGGTGTCAGACGTAGCTACCTTGGTTGAGTAAGAAAGAAGAAGAGGAAGAAGGTAACTGGATTGGACAGAACATAATATTATAGTTCCTTGACCACAGCACTGCCTCCTATGCTACACGAGAAGCCACCAGGGTCCACTAGATACCTAACAGCTGCTGAGCTTACAGCAGCTTAGCATAAGTATCTAGTGCACCCTGGGAGCCACGAGTAGCATCTAGGAGGCAGTGGTAAGAAGTATCCAATCATATTCTGCGTTGTCTTGCTTTTACTCAATATTATATTAATAATATAATACACACAAATGAATGAGAAATAACAATTTTAAAAATGTTAACGATACATGATTTTTTAAACAAATCAATATAATATTTTTTTATTATTATTTTTTTAATAAAAATTAATTTTTTAATTGTTATTTCTCATCTTCTGGTCTCCTCTAAGTATGGCTAGACTAGGGAGCGCAGCGACTGAGTGTCTCCATTCAACACAAATGGCTCTTATTCTGTGATTCTGTAGGTCTGTGTGTCTGTGTGTACATCGAAAATCAGCCGAATCGCTGAACAGATTGTTCTGAAATTTTAAACAGACATCCGGTACAAGTTTAGTTTACTGAGAATTGCTAACAAAATCGGCTAGAGCCAAGATCCATTGCGATTTAAATCTACAAGAAATAATAGATGGAAAAATAAGCTGCGATGTGTAGGAATTTTTTTAACGGCAAAGGTTTTGTTTCAGTGAAATGCAGTGCCTAAGGTGTATCGAATCTTGCACGCTCAAGGTACCCCCAAATTCCGCTAGGAGATTGAGTAAACCTTGTAATGTTTTCACTTTTTTCGTACTGGCTATGTTTTCCATAGTATTGTCACAAATGATAGACTACACTGCGTTATATGCATTTCAAAACATGTTTAATAATTTTTTAAAATACAATCCAGAAATTAAAAAATCTTTCCCGACCAGGGGATTGAACCCAGTCTCCCACATCTCGGGTATAAGAGCGCCGTAGCCAACTAGACTAGGAAAACGCCAAAGTCGTTGTTAGACGAGTGAGCGAGTCATGTGTAGAGTACCCGAGAATATTTACATTTAAATTTGATAATTATATTTTGGTATAAATAATAGGGTGTTTAAGTTTAGTTGGTATAAGGGCGCGTCAACTGTAAGGCCATAATGCGCCACTCTAGGGCTTAGGTATGGGGAAGAAAGGGAATGTTACCGGGTACTCAACACAAGGCTCACTCACTCGTCTAACAACGACTTTGGTGTTTTCATAGTCTTATCGGATTGTTTTGAATAAGACATTGACATATTTTTTAAAGTTATTTTGGCTAACTATGTTATGTTGTCTAAGTAATAAGTACTGTCTTCGAGATGTAATACTCTTATGCAAAGTGTTATAAATTGCTCAATTATCTATAAATCATTAACAAATTACGAGAAAAAAGTTTATAATCAAAATTAATTTGAACCATGAGTAGCACAATATTTTACACAATGACTCTCCATTATAAAGTGTCAAAAGTCATTTTCTACAATACACACACAAGTTGATAATGGAACCACTTATTTTATTTCAACATTCACTGCAATTTGATGCACATTTCTTAGAAGCAATTATTGTAAAGACTAATAATTATAACAACAATACGACAAGATTATTGCTTACAGAAACTTAAATAAACGGTAGAAGTCGTATAATCTGCGTAGCTAATAACGAATAGAGATAATCAATGGTACGTGTTTTCCCAATCATTTTGCACGCTCATCGTTCATTGTACTAGCCAGGGCATTTAGCCAGATTGCGTGTATTTATTAAAGTGTGATGTACGTAATGGAGAGTTTTTCCCTTGGGAAACATGGCCAGCGCATAGAATTGCACTCCCATCTTCAGGTGTCTGTTTCAGAGGACTGAATACCTCTCTTTAGATTACATTTTTAAAAATCATTCGTCGATTCTGTCGGAGCCTACAGGGTTGACTTAGTCGGCTTTAAATTTAATGCATCCCACTAAAAATAAGTTATGTGACTGAGTGGGTAGACTCTAAATACGAATGCATTTATTTATTTAATTAATTCCATGGTTTTGTGGAGTTGGTAGATCTATACAAAACCATATATATTTTTTCTTCTGTTCAACTAACAAGGCCAAGATAGACAGACATTGCAATATTCAATGGCGCAGTATCTACTTGCATGGGCGACTGGTAGGAAAAGACTGAAATTTTAACTTGACTACGATATGCGGATAGGAAATCACTTATTTTTCGTTGCCTACACTGATTTAAAAATATGTACGAAGCAAAATATCAATACATCAGATAGCTAAGGTTCTGTCTACTGCCTAAGCGTCGAAAGTGGCCAGCTGGCATAGCCCTCAGACCTACTTTAACATCGTTCCAGCTTTTAATTGTTAAAAATTAGAGCTTTTATTTCCATTGTTTCCTTGCTAACACGTTAATAACAGATCTTAGGATTGAAATTATTCGATTGGTTGGAACTGCCAAATGAGGGGTTGATTTAAAAAACAGCCAATGTCCAAAATTACCGATTTCGAGCCCATACCGTCAAAAACTTCGTATTTTCACTGGGAATAATACTATGTATTATAAAATTTCTGGCAAAAACAACTTATGTCACACGTTTAAGCTTGAAAAACAACAGATTTCTCACAAAAACAACCAATGTCCATTATTTTTTAATTTTTTTTTCGGCATTAAAGGTGGTTCAAGTAGGTGACAGCTATCCAGCTGTTATGTTGGAACTATAGATATATCATATTATATAATATCGTATTGAACTTTCTGGAAAATAACCTCAACAAAAATGTATACATTTTAAAAATATTCTACAAAAACAACCAATGTCCAAACGTTTTTTTTTGTCTTTCTGGGAAGTACTATGGCAAAATGTCATAGCAGAAATAAAAACTATTATCAAGATTCACAGTTAAAACCAAAAATTGGAAATTTAATACAACTTTTACGGATGGTATGAAGTTTAATTGATCTCTTGCAAAATGTGCTTTTTGGACATAGGCTGTTTTTGAAATCAACCCCTCAAATGTTATGCAACTTCAAGGTTTCTTAAATAAAGTTGACCTCAACTGAAACTGTCGTGTAGGCCTAGCTAAATATCCGTAAATTTATTTACTTGCAGAAATAAAATATGCAATTATTATAATTAATGGTGCAGCAGTAAATGAAAATAAAGCAATTACTCTATTACTTTCCCTTGTCCACAAACACACAGTGACTGTTTGAAAGCGTAAGTGAGGTTCGTCGAGAGTGAGTTTTTTGATATATCGTTTTCAGACCAAAGAGAGTTTTGGGCGAGCAGATTTAGCCCGGATAGCAGCTGAAAAGTACCGGAAATGCAATGTAATGCAGTTTCTAAATGCATCTTTACGTTCGTTTTCTCATAATAACATGGTATTTGTTTACCATTTCTAAATGTGCATGGCAATCAACTTTTACTGGGAGACGTTGAAAGCTAGGAGTTTGACTTATATAACAATATCTGAAGGATTGAAGGCTTCCGTGGATCGCAATGATAATAATATTAGACGGTTCTCACACAGGTACGCGTGCGTTATTACACTCTCAGTAACAAGGTACAATGTACCAAAAACCTTATAATAATAATATTTATTAAGTATCGAGAAAGGAGACAATTTTACCATATTTAGGTGTAAACTTTAGGGAATTTTAGTTTGTACGGATAATTAGCAAGAAACCTACGGGATTTTTGAAATTAGAAAGTTGTCAGTGAGGGGGAAAGGGGGGGAGGGCGCAGACTCAGGGGTGAGGCTTTTGAATTCTGAACAATCGTTTTCTTCGAATTCTCTCCAAATTTAAGTTGTCATAATGATACTTATTGTGCATTGTATAGGACCCAAATTAAATTTTATTTTATGTTTTGAAATTGTTAACCGGATTTGTAACTATATGTAAGAACAGTCTCTTGTGATTATTTTTTTGTCAACTGTCATTAAAAAACCTGATGAAGGAGGTTGATTAACCTTTGAAATATCGTAGTCGTTGTTTTATTTTGAGTAGTGTAGTCCAAAAACATAATGATCTTAAATAGAATATAGTCATAAAGATATTAATAATATTATACTTACTCTATTTAAAGGGGTATTTAACCGCTAAACTCAAAAAATATATTTCATTCAGGCTAACAAGTAATGAATTAAGCAATTAACAGAAAAATTATTGGGGCCACCATGACCTCCCAAAAAATTGTCAAACATGACATTTTTCGAGCTAGGTCCCATCGGCAAAAATCTCCCATAACGAAGTAACATGGGGACGATCTTTATGCCCCGTGACCTTGGAGGATTTTGATCCCAAAAAATACTAGCCATTATTTACGTACTCTATAGCCTTTTCTGTAAATTCTCTATATTTTGTTATGTAATTTGGGCAAGTAGTTCGGTCAAAATATGCTGATTACCAAGATGGGGTGTGATTTTGGAATGCATATTTTTGCGTGTTTGAGGGTATATTTGGGCACAGTTTCAAGACACGATGTAAAAAATGGGCATTTTAGATTGGTTCTATGCTCTTGTATCTATGGGGACCAAAAAAGAAGCAGGTTAAAGCCGATTCCGATTGCCGATTTCTGGATCAAAACAATTTTAAAAAACGTATTAAATCACAGTTACAAGATATAATTTTTTAAACTGTAATTGTTGAGCGAGCGAAGCGAGCGTCTCCACTTGACTCTTATGGCTCGAATGTCTGTTTTTGTTTGTTTTTTGTTTTTTTCTGTTACTGCTTCGATACAGGTCGCACCGTTTCTCTGATCGACCTGAAATTTTGCACACATGTACATACCACCTAGGCGGGTTGCTGTATAGTTTTGTGGCAAAATCGTTCAAAAAGTTAAAAAGTTACATTAAAGTTAATTTTTTTTTTTTTTTCAAACTAAACGGCGACAAAATCTGAGGTGGCCAAATCATTTAGAATGTCCGTCCGATCACGAATATGTTATTTTTATTTTGATCCGATAAGTAGTGTAGATGGAAATTACATTATAACAAAGTCCCGTTACCATGGCAACGGAAAGTCGCACAGCTTTTTTGGCTCATGATAGCGGTCAAACGGAGGCTCGGATCGAGTTGAAATTTTGACCATCCGCAAGTTTCGTTCCCGATTGAATGCCATTAGTTTTGTGGCAAAATCGTTCAAAAAGTTATAAAGTTACATTAAAGTTAACCTAAAGTTTTTTTAAAAAACTAAACGGCGACAAAATCTGAGGTAGCCAAATCATTTAGAATGTCCGTCCGGTCACGAATATCTTAAGTTTATTTTGATCCGATAAGTAGTGTAGATAGCAACTACATTTTAACAAAAGTAACGTTACCATGGCAACGAAAAGTCGCACAAGAATTCTGGTCACTATGTACTGCCACCTAGAAGAAATCAAGAGTAAAATAGTTTTCCCAAAGAAATGATGTCAAGGTCCTCTAGATGGCGGTGGATTTTATCCATTCTCTCTTATTTTACAAATTTTCAGCTAAATCGGTGAAGACCTTAAAGACTTATTGGTATGTAACATTATGGGAATGTCGTACTCGGGTCGTGTTGCACGTACCGGTGCTCGCTCAACAACGCGTCCAACTGAGCGTTTTCCTAGTAGTGTAGTATTGTGTTATAGATCATGTGGTAAAAAATCATGTTTACGGTTAATAGCCCCATTAACTATGGTTCACTTTAACAGAATGGTTACACCAAATATTAGTAATAATGCAATTATATTACGATTTTACTATTCAAAAAAGAACTATTTCTTACAGCACAAATTATACACAAATTACAAATAAATAAAATAAAAATAAACTTAAGTCGTTAAAAGATATAAAATTATAGACAACCTTCAAATTTAAAGACTGAAGAAGATGACCCAGTTACATAAATACTAGGAAAACGCTCAGTTGGACGCGTTGTTGAGCGAGCACCGGTACGTGCCACACGACCCGAGTACGACATTCCCATAATGTTACATACCAATAAGTCTTTAAGGTCTTGACCGATTTAGCTGAAAATTTGTAAAATAGGAGAGAATGGATAAAATCCACCGCCATCTAGAGGACCTTGACATCATTTCTTTGGGAAAACTATTTTACTCTTGATTTCTTCTAGGTGGCAGTACATAGTGACCAGAATTCTTGTGCGACTTTTCGTTGCCATGGTAACGTTACTTTTGTTAAAATGTAATTGCTATCTACACTACTTATCGGATCAAAATAAAATTAACATATTCGTGACCGGACGGACATTCTAAATGATTTGGCTACCTCAGATTTTGTCGCCGTTTAGTTTTAAAAAAAAAACTTTAGATTAACTTTAATGTAACTTTATAACTTTTTGAACGATTTTGCCACAAAACTAATGGCATTCAATCGGGAACGAAACTTGCGGATGGTCAAAATTTCAACTCGATCCGAGCCTCCGTTTGACCGCTATCATGAGCCAAAAAAGCTGTGCGACTTTCCGTTGCCATGGTAACGGGACTTTGTTATAATGTAATTTTCATCTACACTACTTATCGGATCAAAATAAAAATAACATATTCGTGATCGGACGGACATTCTAAATGATTTGGCCACCTCAGATTTTGTCGCCGTTTAGTTTGAAAAAAAACTTTCGATTAACTTTAATGTAACTTTTTAACTTTTTGAACGATTTTGCCACAAAACTATACAGCAACCCGCCTAGGTGGTATGTACATGTGTGCAAAATTTCAGGTCGATCAGAGAAACGGTGCGACCTGTATCGAAGCAGTAACAGGAAAAAAAAAAAAACAGACATTCGAGCCATAAGAGTCAAGTGGAGACGCTCGCTTCGCTCGCTCAATAAGCTCAATTTAGGTAGGCCTAACCTTGTTTTTTTGCAAAACTAAGTCTTGCGGGTATAAATCTGTAATACACAATGGAATTTGTAACACTGAGATTATCTTTGAAATATTCTTAAAGTAAACAAATAATTAAATCATTTATGAACTAACTTTATTTCTAGATGAAAACAAGCACACAACTACGATGTTGTTACTACTGAATCGAGTATCCAGAATCAAACATACTGCTTGCAAAATAAATAACGTATTTCCGGTCAAAGAAATTGTGTAGCCCTATTGAAATAAATTATTATTAAAAAACAGTAGGGTTTCTATCTATTCAGATCCATAATCCACCAACAATCCAGAAGTCAATCAGTTATAGGCTAACCGTCTCGGTAGCTTAGGGGTAAAGCACCCGACCGGCAAGCTGGAGACCCGGGTTCGCTACCCCGCTGAGATGGATTTTGTAATTTCAAATTTATTACAATTTATTACAGTTCGTTATTATAACTTAATAATATCACCCATATGTAGAGTATATCTACGAGTATTGAACCAAAGTCAGAAGTAAAAGTAAGTCAGAAGTGATAATAAAAACATTCATACATACATCAACACAAAACAAAGTTGTATCGTCATTAGGCCTATACAGTGAGCCAATAGTTGGCCTTCAATAATAATGTTTTAAAAGGAGTAGGTAAAAAATACAATAACAGACAGCAATGAATAAATATAGCAATAACAATACACAACTGGCCAATTAGAATTCTAAGCAGTGCTCACATAGGCAGCTCTTGCTAAGTTTTAACTCCATAACACTATAAAAGACATGTTTTTTTTTTTAAATAGAGGCTAATCCTGTTTTTAAATAAGATAAGGCTAATATCCAGTCTTTTAAATCTTTCTGGCAAGTAATTAAATAGAGCCACCCCCGCATAAGCTGGATCCCGACTCACCATGTGCAGCCTAGAGCTGGCCATGTGAAAGTGTGAAGGTTTGATTTGAACATCCACGAACAATGTCATTCGAATATTGTAAAAACAAACCTCTATTCAATTTTGTCACTTTTTTTAACATGTTAAAAAAAGTCTCGATACATAAAATGTTGATACTATTTTCTACAAAATCAACAATTATTTTTAATATCTACCTTTCAACGAAAAGTAGACATACTTCTGCTCTTCTGCCCCGGCTATTTTAGATAAAAGAAGCAAATAACTACACGTATTAAGATTAATAAGAAACAAATTTATTTAACACAGAATTATTACATTTAATTAAGAACCAAACTCGTATATGTAGGTACCTTTTCAGATCCGAAGACCGAATCCCGTCTCCAAGCAAAACAACTTCCTTCCCAACCACCAAAACCTTCACAGTCAAACAATCCTCAATGGGAACAGCCCTCATGAAACATAATATGAACCGACAGTGTTGGCTCGGGCGCTAAGCGCTCAACTCTGATTCGGGAGATCCCGGGTTCGAATCCCGTCGAGACCGGCAATCCTGACTTAAGGTTTTTCCGAGGTTTTCCTCAGTCGTTAATGCGAATGCAAGGGATTGATTCCTCTTAAACAGCCCTCTGCACAATTGTACACAATACAATACAATTGTCCTATCCGCAACACACCTAGTTCACCCACCTGAAGAGAGGCATATTGCACCCTATAATAGGTTTAATTCCCACGATGATAAAAAAACAACATAATATGAGCAAATACAAGAACAGATCAAAAACATATAGAATAATTATCAAAACGAGACAGTACATAGACGACATCAAGGTATGCAAATATGAGACACCACAATACGTTTTTCTGACAATTACGCCCGTTTCAAATCAAGCAAAATAAATCCGTACCCCCGTTCCCCCCAAAACTGGCAACACATCTGCACTGTCAATTATTTATGCATGTAATTTTATTGTATTTACACAGATATTGTAAAGATTCAAATTTAATTTCTTTTTTAAAAAATTTATTGCATTGATTCCTAATTTTTTACTAACGCTTTCTCATTATATTATCTGAATATGAAATGACCTACTAAAACATGTATTTCTCCCATTACCCTACTTTATTTTGTAGTTAACGACAATGCAATCGTTATCTAGACTTAAAAAAGTAACCAAACGTAATAATATTTTAGTACTGCCCATTCAACTATAGATCACATCATAAAGTAAATTCCTTGTGAAGTTCGACACATTGACATTGGTAATAATAATATCTACACCAGACCTAGTTTTAAATGTGTCACGGTTGCCATTTATTGAAAATGTCTTCAAACAAAGTTTTCTTGTTGCAAATCCTAATATCTTGAGCATGGGGCTTCATCAGGCATTATACAGTTTCAGTAAATGTATGTGAGACACATTCAATGTGTATACGAGGCTTGTTCTACTCCCACTATAGATACCAGGCCAGAAACGATTAAATTGACATAATCATCACCATCCTTCGCTTATATGGTATCCTTTCATCTCTTCCTTGAGATAAGAATAATTACTAATAAATCCTACTAATTATAATTAATAATTAATAATAATTAATAGTAATTATTACATGTTAAGGTGATGAATTAGGAGATTATAAATCAATGATCAGATAATTAAATAATTTTTAAAGAAACAACTTATTGTCAATCTTGACATAATCTAAATTTTAATATTCTATTTCAATCATTTTTTTAATGCCAGTTTTTTTACTATTACTCTCTTGTCTAAACTTCGAAGTACATTATCTTAGATCAGTAAACAAATTGAATGTTCTGCAATTTTATGTGCTCTCATTCATTTTTGTTTTCAGTATGGAATTTCCATTTTCGAGTTTATCTTATGTAGATGATAATATTGAAAATGTTTTCATTCAAAAATTTAGATTACGATGTTTGATTGCGGACTTACAGAGTCTAGAGTGCAGTACTTTCATACCTTTCTGTTTTTTCAACCTCCAAAACTTGCAATTTTGAGTCGATATTTTAAAATTTTGTATGACCATTCGAAGCCAAAATAAAAAAGCCATGTATGAGGATTTGTATTATCTTTCTATATCTACAAAAAAATCGTTTTGATCAATTGAAAAATGTAGGCGTGGTTCGAAGAATACGAACGCACATTTTCGATTCGAATCGAATAGCGTTCTGATGCTAATTTGATTGAGATTTCGAACATCGTCCAGGGCTCAAAACATTGCAAGACTCGAGTGAACACTGGATTCAGGATTGGAAAGGAAAGTTTCTCGATGCTAGTGTGCTATTCAATTTTCAGTGCTTTTGAATGCGTTTTAGGTGGATTTTTACAAAATGGCAGTTTTGACTATATTTTACGTATGTTTGGTGTATTTGATATTAAAAAATGTTTCTAAATCAACTTCTAAAGGGCAGACAAGCATGAGGTCTAAGCTATCTAAAGAATCTTGTCTCGTTCGTCAGTCAGATGCTTCTTGCGAGAGGTTGATGTTTTAAGTCAAATAACATGGGCAGGATAGGGCTAACGAACAGTGGGGAGCGTATTATTTGTTGGATGAGCGTAGCGAGCGAAGCGAAGATTCCATTTCACTACACTGGAGAAAAAAATCCGGAATGTTTTTTTTTCTGTTTGTATTATTGTGTGTTTGTAAACACGATTCCGGCTAAACCGATACTCCGATTGCGATGAAATTTTATGGAGACCTTCGAAATCTCTGAACTTAGAATTGCACCGTACGAAAAATCGATCAAAAAATTATTTCTCTTAAAAATCGCAATTTTACGATTTTTTTCGGGTTTCTTTTTTGTTTTTGTTTGTATTTTTGTGTGTTTGTTAACACGATTCCGGCTAAACCGATACTCCAATTGCGATGAAATTTTCAGGAGACCTTTTAAATCTCTGAACTTAAAACTATAACACTTTTTTGAGCGCAATCGAAAAATTATTTCTCAATAAAATCGCTTCTTTACGATTTTTTTTTCGTTTTTCTTGTTTTTTCTGTTTGTATTTTTGAGTGTTTCTTAACACGATTCCGGCTAAACCGATATTCCAATTGCGATGAAATTTTTTGGAGACCTTCGAGATCTCTGAACTTAGACCTGCCACGTTTTTGGGTACAATCGACGAAATATTTTTCATAAATATCGTACTTTTACGATTTTTTTCGATTTTTAGTGCGATATTTTCGTGACATTAGGGCCGATTCTGACCAGACGGGTGGGGCTACAACGTTCATATTAAACATGGGACATTAAGGTTATGGTGATGTATTGCTTTCTGAAAGAAAAATTTGAAAAAGTTTGCTAGAATCCACGTAATAAATAGTCAGGTTCACTATGTATTTTCGTGGGATTTTTTTGGAGATTAGCAAAGTGCCATATTTTTGGAAAGCTTGAAACGTCAGGAATTCAAAAATCCATGTTTACATTTGCTCAGATGTTCGTATAGCCGCCATTTTGTATAATCAAAATGGCCGCCCGAAAATATTAATTTAACTATATCTCGGCTTCCAAGTGACATAGGAAGTTCATATAAAATGCTCTTACTATGTTTTAACACCAAAAATATTAAAATCAAAGTTAAAATTTGTAAATATGCAGCACGGCTGCCATTTTGAATTTAAACTATGGCTGACCCTAAAATACAAATTTCACTATAATTAAGCTTCCAATTGACATAGAGAGTTCATGTTAGTTGTTACTACAATGTATTTACACCAGCAATATATTATTAAATGTTTTCATTTGCATAGATGCCCCTATGGTCGTTTTTTTGGACTTTAAAAATGGCCGACCAGAAATAAAACTTGCTTGATAGCTCGACATGTAATTGTCTAAGAACGTTGGTGAAAAAGGCTCTTCATTTGAGTTAATATCATAAATAACCATAAATCCCTACTAAAAATTGCTTACATGCCCATATCCCCGCCATTTTGGATTTTAAAATGACCACCGTCAAACGAGAATTTCATGATATCTCGGCTTCCAAGTGACATAGAAGGTTAATGTAAAATTCTTCTTCTATGTTATAACATCAGCGAAATGAAATTTATATTTAAATTGGCATGACAAGCCAATTGTGTTGCTATGGCCGCCATTTTGGATTTAAAAATGGCGTACGATACGTAAGAATAACGTGAATCTCTCTTTGTACGTTTTAAAATCTGGAATATATTAATCTACGCCTGCATCTACATAGATTACTCTGAAGCTGGCACTTTGAATTAAAAATGGCCTCCCTTTATCATCAAAATTTAAAGAACAAGCATATGTTTCAACATCAAGAAAAGGAATCTTGAAGTTTACATATTTTGCACAGTTCATTTAAAGTGATGATTTCATTTTGTCGGACTACTGGAATTTACAAATGATTGGATTAATATAAAATACTAGTAGTAGTAGTTAATTTTTAGTAGTTTCGTGGTAGTTGAATTTATTTGTAGCACAAAAGTAAGGAGAATGAAATGTAAGGTACTGATCGCAGTATTTTTACAGTCATACTTTTCGGAAGTTAAAAGCTATTAATTATATTTTTAGTATATGTGAAATTATGAAATTATTTGCATTGAGAAAACATTATCTTCTTTATCTTCATTACACTAGACCTCATCTTCATCACTGTCACTGTCAGCAATAACAATGCTGCCGTCTGCCGTCATCGTCATTTTCGCATTCGGTGTCCCACAATCAAAGTTCTGTACATGGTAAGTTATTCTTTCTCTACATGAACATCTTGCGTGGAGCAGTTGGTTTTGCATTGGCATCTGACCAACTCGATGATAGCCTGTGGTGCTGAAGAACCTTTGTAGTAACTGGCAGCATGTCCATCTGTATCCTTACAGTAACTGAATTTTGAGGGGTCAATAAGCTGTTGCTGCATGACTGTGGCTTGACACCATACCTGGCTTTGTATCTGCACGCGCTTGATGTGTTCTTCGAGTGCAAAAAATGTAGGTGGTAACTTGTTGCTTTCTCATTCTGCGAGTTGTTTGCAGAACAGATGCAAACTTAGATCAGGTATGCTTCTGATGTAGAGACTTTTCGGACAGTACATTGAGCAAACAAAGTTTCCCAGTTTGTCTTTCACCTCCTACTGAAGATCACCTTCCATGGACGGTTTCATCAGCGTTCAAGTACAGTTGAAACCATTTGGTGTAACCTATTCCTGAGAACTTCCCAACGTTGTCCGCTTCAGTGAACGCGTGGAATATAGGTATAAAGCTTGCGCTTTTTCCGTGCCTAAAGCTCTCCTAAATTGGTTCTATGTCCACCATACCGGATACCATCGAGTGTAGCGTTTTTTGCACAGCTTGTCATAGTTTGCGAGAGCCAGAACCAAAATATCTGTATCAGGAGTGAAGAATATCAGTTCGTTGATATCAAATTCGTAATCCTGTCGTTGAAACTTTGTGCAAGATTTCTTACTGTTTTGAGTATACCTACTTTTCCCGTCATTTTCTGGAGAAGAACCATTCCGTCAACAACGGTGATTCTCGGATTTGTTGATGAAAAGGGTCGTTGCATACTGGTTCCTGGAGTTTCTGTCTGCCCATTGCTTTCGTCAGTATTTGCCAACTTCTGAAGATATTGTATCAGCTTAGATTTGTCATTACATGGAAACATTGACCCATCTGGAGCAAAAAGTTAATTTAAACTCAAAGTTACCAACAGCATTCTTTTGGTCAATATCTCTGTTGGATCAGCTCAAAACCATCAGGTGATCATATAGACTTTTGGTATATCGCAGTCGTAGGTCAACTGTCTAGTTACAAAGCTTTATCAATTACTGTTTTGCTTCCAGACATGTACATCTTGTTCTTTTTTTGACTGGGGTCCACAGGCTGACATCTCCATTGATGTGTTCAGGGACGTAGCTTTCATAAAGTTTCTGTCCAGTTTCATCAGCATTCAAGATATTCTGAACACACTCTTGTGGTACACATGCATTTGTGATGAACTTGTACAACATGTCCCTTTCAACAGCAATAGGACAGACGTTGCTGCAAGTCGGTAATTGGGCCACTGTCTGCTCTTCGTAAACGATCCAATTTCTCTATGCCCTATTCACATCATGTAGCACCAACCTAAATGATTTGTGCAAATGAAAAGATAAATTAATTTATTCTTATGTAAAAACTGCATGTTAAATCAACTATCAAAAACAAATAAAAGCTAAAATTCACGTTATTCCTACTATCGGACGCCATTTTAAAATCCAAAATGGCGGCCATAGCAACACAATTGACTTGTCATGCCAATTTAAATATAAATTTCATCTTCCTGATGTTTTAACATAGAAGAAGAATTTTACATTAACCTTCTATGTCACTTGGAAGCCGAGATATCATGAAATTCTCGTTTGACGGTGGTCATTTTAAAATCCAAAATGGCGGCGATATGGGCATGTAAGCAATTTTTAGTAGGGATTTATGGTTATTTATGATATTAACTCAAATGAAGAGCCTTTTTCACCAACGTTCTTAGACAATTACATGTCGAGCTATCAAGCAGGTTTTATTTCTGGTCGGCCATTTTTAAAGTCCAAAAAAACGACCATAGAGGCATCTATGCAAATGTAAACATTTAATAATATATTGCTGGTGTGAATACATTGTAGTAACAACTAACATGAACTCTCTATGTCAATTGGAAGCTTAATTATAGTGAAATTTGTATTTTAGGGTCAGCCATAGTTTAAATTCAAAATGGCAGCCGTGCTGCATATTTACAAATTTTAACTTTGATTTTAATATTCTTGGTGTTAAAACATAGTAAGAGCATTTTATGTGAACTTTCTATGTCACTTGGAAGCCGAGATATAGTTAAATTAATATTTTCGGGCAGCCATTTTGATTATCCAAAATGGCGGCCATACGAACATCTGAGCAAATGTAAACATGGATTTTTGAATTCCTGACGTTTCAAGCTTTCCAAAAATATGGCACTTCGCTAATCTCCAAAAAAATCCTACGAAAGTCGTTTTTAACGACATAGTGAACCTGACTAAAAGGTTTTAATATGGTTTTTTTGAGGTTTATAATAACAATTAACAGGTAACAATAGAAACTTGATAACAATCACCTACAATGCATTCACAAAGCAATTGCAAAGGAAAAGTGGTCTCACGCAAAGTAAAAACTTACAAAAACGCTCATCCATCAACGCGGCGGGACTTTAGCGTTTTCCTAGTAATATTTATTGATGTTGAATTTGATACTGGATCTGTCATTCACGAATTCATTTTATAATGTAACACGTCTAAATTTTAAGTATGGGAATGCAAATATTTATAAATATGTATAAATTTAAAATTAGAAATCACAAAACAAACGTAAAATAAAGTTTATTACGCTAAGAGCCACGCGCGCGCGCGGTCTGGAGGCCGGAGGAATGTTGTCTGGTCTTGGTGTATTGTCTGTGAAGGAGGTCGATGCCTTGAGACTCGCACCTCGCACTGCACAGCCTGTGAGTGTACAATAAACCACCGCCTTGTACTGGTCTGTGAGGCTTTGTATCGTCAAGGCGGTGGCGCAACAGCTGTTGTGTCATCGTGGTCAAGCGAGGTGATAATCAGGCAAATATGTTGCTTGATCTTGACCAGTAAAGATGGGTAGAACCGGAGAAATTAGTCATGTCAAAGTGAAACGAATAATTTAAACGCCGGGTGGCGCAGTCCGTACGGGCACCAAAGTGCCGGGGTAAAGAAGAAATCGCTTATTTTCACCGCCTACATTGATAAACAAAATCGTACCCTACAAAAGGCCAATGTATTTTTTTATGCTTAAATTGTCTGGTTGACGTCCACTGGTGGAGCCTGCATCTTGAGTTTATTTTTTATTTTATATGAGTCCTGTATCATTGCTGTGATCAGTTTTTGACATATACAATTTTTAATAATTTTGTCTGATATAATTATATATTAAAGACAAGATCTTTTGTACTAAAAGTCTAAATAGTAGCCTAAATTGTACAAGATTTGAACAGAAGAATGAAGATTCGCGTTAAGTGGTTTTGTCCGCAAAAGTTTGATTCGATTAATTTGAAGATTGATTTGATTTGTTTTTATGTTTCTTTTTTTTTTCTCTCTCTTTTGTTTTTTCTTTTCTATTTTCTATTTGGTTCATTAATTAATTTCAGTTTCTATCCATTTTGAATAGGCTACCAAAATTATTGCCATATTAGGCTATATTACATTGTTGTTGAAATATTACTATTTAAAACTTTATTCTATTGTTCATTATTTTGTCTGCATTTTTATATTGTTGGCCTTCGCAAGTTAGTTTTTTAACTGAATAGGATAAATTAATACTAGGAATACGCTTAAGTCCCGCCGCGTTTATGGATGAGTTTTTTGTAAGTTTTTAGTTTACGTAGGACCACTTTTCCTTTGCAAGTGCTTTTTGAATGCATTGTAGGTGATTGTTGTCAAGTTTCTATTGTTACTTGTTAATTGTTATTATAAACCTAAAAAAAAAACTCATATTAGAACCTATATTCTATGGATTCTGGCTTACTTTTTCAACCTTTTCTTTCAGAAAGCAATACATCACCATTACCTTAATGTCCATGTAAAATATGAACGTTGTAGCCCCACCCGTTTGGTCACAATCGGCCCAAATGTCACGAAAATATCGCACTTAAATTCGAAACAAAACGCAAAAGTACGATATTCATGAGAAATATTTCTTCGATTGTACCCAAAAATGTGGCAGGTTCAGAGATTTCGAAGGTCCCCTCCAATTTTTTATCAAGATCGCATATGCCGTTTGCCCGGTAGAGCACAACAAACAAACAGAAAAAAAAGAAAAAAAACATTGAAGCAAAATTTTTTGAGGGGTCAGTGACATTGAAGTCTTCGCTTCGCTCATCCAATCATATCGGATAGCTCAACTTCTAATAATATGGCAATCAACTTTGTCCACCACTAGGCGGTAGGTCTAGAACATGTGTCTAAACTGGCCAGAGGGTCCCACTGTACATCTGCACGTCACTGCGCATGAGATCCCCTGCACTCGTATTTTCACTTACGCCTATTACCGTTCTGTAAGTGTAATGTTATTCAAGTGTAAGTCGACAACTATAGACGCCGTAGCTTCATGCTACATTCTTCATCGTTGCCTTGTGCAGGGATGGTCCCAGCCATTTGTGAAATTTCGCATTTTTTCACATTTGAATTTTATTTTACATTTTTTCATAATATGAGTTTCCCTCAAATCATCACATATTACCACACGGTTATTGCACTGCATTGCATAAAGATGACCAACTAGAAGGCGATGAGTTGACGTGGGCGGTAAATTTAAACCAATCAGTATGCAGTGTTGAGTGCAAAATAGGCCTATCTATCCATTTAAATTTTGTTACGTTGGACATATGTTTAAAGTATCATCTAATTTTTTAGTGCAACTTTATTTTTAAAACAAAGCTCTGCCTTATTGCTCTGCAGTAAGTAAAATTATTTACATAGTATGAAAAATGAAATGAGTGAAAAATGAAGTGTGAAGTATGATTTGTGAAGTATAAAAATAACAACTACTGATTTATACTTGTTACTTCTTGCTTTGGCCATGTAGATGATTTCTAAAAATCAAAATCGATCTTTTTAAAGCAAGGAGCACCAAGTCATAAATAAAACTCGCATTTATTCTAAAACGTAAAAACTAAAATTGATTGTATGAAAATAAAACAATTTCACATTTTCCCCGACAAAATTAAAAAAATGATTCAGTATATTTTCACAGGTTTTCACACAGTGCACATGGGGACCAACCCTGCTGTTTGTAAAACCGTTATCAACTATTTCTCAATTTCATTAATCTGGAAACACTCCGGTAGGTGTACTTGTTAATTGGATGAGCGTAGCGAGCGAAGCGAAGATTCCATTTCACTACACTGGAGAAAAAAATCCGGAATGTTTTTTTTCTGTATTTTTGTGTGTCTTTTAACACGATTCCGGCTAAACCCATACTCCAATTGCGATGAAATTTTATGGAGGCCTTTGAAATCTCTGAACCAAGAACTGCCACGTTTTTGAGCGCAATCGAAAAATTATTTCTCATGAAAATCGCAATTTTACGATTTTTTACGATTTTTAACAAATTTCTTCAGCTTATAACACCTACATGCTTTATCCGATTTTAATGATTTTTTTTACAGAACCTCAATTTTATGAATTAATATATTCGTGTTAAATTTGTGCGCAATCGAATAATTATTTCTTATGAAAATTTCAATATTCCGATTTTTTCCTTTTTTAAATTACGATTATTAAAAAAATTAAAAATTTAAGTTAATTTTTAATTTATTTTAATTTATTTAAAAAAAATCTTCACCTTAGTAATGATTTTTTCACAAAACAACAGAAAATCCGCATAACACATGGCAGCTCAATGCACCAATTACGCTCATCCAACAACGCGGCGGGACTTTAGCGTTTTCCTAGTTATTATATGGAAATCAATTCCAGAAACTGATTTGCACAATCGAATGCAGTGCAGCGTTGAGGAATTTTGAACATAATTGCGTGCCAATGGTTGTAGATGACACCATACATATATTGACCACAAAAAATAAAAAAATAGAAAATGCTATTATAACTGTAATAGTCAATTAGTAAATATATATTTTTTAAAGTTATTCGTTAACTTGGTAAATGGTAATAATTGATTTTAAATTCAAATTACTGCTAACTATTTTACAAACATACTTCTTTTATTAACTTGTAAATAAATCCACAGTTTTATTTTTATTTTTATCCAAACACCAACAACATTATCTACAAGTAGCCTACTATGCTTGACTTATTAAATATTATTGTCAGAATCATTGCCAACTATAATAAATGTCTAATTTTAGATTGTACTTAAAACATAAGACTTTATTCGTATCTCTACTGTAGATCGATGGATCTATAAATTAGATTAGATTAGATTCGATTAGATTAGAAATGTATCTATATTTGCTTAGATATTACTTTTTCTATTTAATGTGTAAATGTACTTCAAATGTTTATTATCCACTTAACTCCACATAAGCTTACTGCATAGGTCTCGCAACTGCATGAATACATGAATACACCCACACACAGAGCTCCGGCTCTAGGTGGGTATTCTTCTTCTTTGGGCTGGGCCCTAACCGGCTAAATATGAAATGTACAATCATGTATTTGAACTGAAGTTGAATAAAGACTTATCTTATCTTATATAACTAACTAAACCCCTCGATTTACCCGTATGATCGATAGCTTACGTACAATGTTAAAAATAAATGCATTGTTGGATATATTGGATCTGATATTGATGATTTATCATGTTTATTTTTAATTAATTCAAGGATTCTCCACCTATAAATGCCATGTTTTCACATGTCAGGTGGGCGAATTCCCTGACTTCCAAGTTTTTCAAATAAAATCTCTATTTTCACAGACTGTAAATTTGGCGTTCTTGACTTTCTGATTTCTCCCCAGAACGGCATGATTGGCAGTGATGGCACATGATAACATTCATAGGGAGGCGGGGGCTTGCACGTGAAAAAATGTAACGTTTGATTCTTATTGGAGAGTTGAGTGAAATGGGTAAATTACACAAATATAAACAATTTCCTGACTTCTAGACTCGTTAGCACACGAACTCGACAATAGCCAATTCATTTGGAGGAGGAGACAAGAGGAGCGATCTGCCACACTCACCTGTGAAGGCGCCAGCAACGAGGTTTACCGCGACGACACGACCTTGAGCACGTCCTCGTCAAGGTCAAAGCTGACCGTGCACCAATCTGCAGAAAACTGAGAACATCTTCAGATTAACATTTACACAATCTTCTCGGCCTTGTTTCAAAGTGTAGAAAAGATGAATATTCCTCCCGATCCATGTCTAGTTCCGGGCTGGTAACTTCCCTGTAAGTGAGACCGCTCAAGGTCACGGTAGTCATCATTTCGACTTCAAGAGATTCATTTGACTTGTTTATATTAGCAAGATCTTAAAGAGAATAAAATATATACTTGTACTATATGACGAAAATATATTTTTCGTGTTATTCCGTGCAGGCCTACTTTAAAATAAAAGTAAAAATAAAAGTATATATATTGCATGAAATAACATGTATATATACATGCACATGCACATGCATGTATGTATTAATATCATATCCGTGGAAACCTACGAAAAAATATATCAATAAATCGAATTATTGGATGAGCGTAGCGAGCGAAGTGAAGATTCCATTTCATTATACTGGAGAAAAAAATCTGGAATGTTTTTTTTTTGTATATTTGTCTGTCTGTTAACACGATTCCGGCTAAACCGATTCTCCAATTGCGATGAAATTTTCTGGAGGCCTTCGAAATCTCTGAACTTAGAACTGTCACTTTTTTGAGCGCAATCAAAAAATTATTTCTCATGAAAATCGCAATTTCACGATTTGTTTTCGATTTTTAAAACCTTTCTTCGACTTATGACACCTACATGCTTTATCCTATTGTAATGAATTTTTCACAGAACCTAAATTTTATGAATTAATATATTCGTGTAAAATTTAACGCAAAAAAATTATTTTTATAAAATCGTAATTTTGTTTTTGCTTTTACATTTCTTCGATTTATCACACCTACATGCTTTATCCGATGGTAATGATATTTTTACAGAACCTGTGAAATTTGAGCGCAATCGAAAAATAATTCATCATGAAAATAGCAATCTTACGCTTTTTTCGTTTAAAAAAAATTACGCTCATCTAACAACGCGCCTAAAAAAGCGTTTGCGAAGCTTCCTAGTTTCTATCTAATCAATACTCATGATTCGTTTAATCAATGTTTATTAAACAAGGAAAACGCTTAAGTCCCGCCGCGTTGTTGGATGAGCGTAATTGGTGCATTGAGTTGCAAAGTGTTATGCGGATTTTCTGTTGTTCTGTGAAAAAATCAGAACTTTGTTGAAATTTTTTTTTAAATTAAATCAAATTAAATAAAAAATTTAAATTTTTTTTTAAATTAATCGTAATTTAAAAAAAGGAAAAAATCGTAATATTGAAATTTTCATAAAAAAATAATTATTCGATTGCGCACAAATTTTACACGAATATATTATTTCTTAAAACTAAGGTTCTGTGAAAAAATCATTAAAATCGCATAAAGCATGTAGGTGTTATAAGCCGAAGAAATTTAAAAAAAATCGAAAAAATCGTAAAATTGCGATTTTCATGAGAAATAATTTTTCGATTGCGCTCAAAAAGGTGGCAGTTCTTAGTTCAGAGATTTCGAAGGCATCCATAAAATTTCATCGCAATCGGAGTATCGGTTTAGCCGGAATCGTGTTAACAGACAGACAAAAATACAAAAAAAAGAAAGAAAGAAAGAAAGAAAAAAAAACATTCCGGATTTTTTTCTCCAGTGTAGTGAAATGGAATCTTCGCTTCGCTCGCTACGCTCGCTACGCTCATCCAATTATTTTTAATTAAATAAAAAATAAACTTTAATTTTTAATTTTTTTAATTAATCGTAATTTAAAAAAAGAGAAAAATCGTAAAATTTCGATTTTCACAAGAAATAATTATTCGATTGTGGTCAAATTTCACACGAATATATTAATTCATAAAATTAAGGTTCTGTGAAAAAATCATTACAATCGGATAAAGCATGTAGGTGTTATAACTCGAAGATATTTTTAAAAAATCGAAAAAAATCGTAAAATTGCGATTTTCATGAGAAATAATTTTTCGATTGCGCTCAAAAACGTGGCAGTTCTTCGTTCAGAGATTTCGAAGGCCTCCAGAAAATTTCATCGCAATTGGAGTATCGGTTTAGCCGGAATCGTGTTAACAGACACACAAAAAAAGAAAAAAAAAAAAACATTCCGGATTTTTTTCTCCAATGTAGTGAAATGGAATCTTCGCTTCGCTCGCTACGCTCATCCAATTACTTTTAGTTTATGAATTGCTATCAAAGATAATGTGCCAACATTTTTCATAATAGGATGAGCGAAGCGAGCGGAGCGAAGCGAGCGAAGCGAAGATTCCATTTCACTACACTGGAGAAAAAAATCAGAAATGTTTTTTTTTTCTGTATTTTTGTGTGTTTGTCAGCACGATTCCGGCTAAACCGATACTCCATTTGTGATGAAATTTTATGGAGGCCTTTGAAATCTCTGAACTTAGAACTGCCACGTTTTTGAGCGCAATCAAAAAATTATTTTTCATGAAAATTGCAATTTTACGATTTTTTTCGATTTTTTGAAAATTTGTTTTACTTAAAACACCTACATGCTTTATCCTATTGTAATAATTTTTTAACAGAACCTTAATTTTATGAATTTATATATTCGTGTGAAATTTGAGCGCAATCAAAAAATGTTTTTCATGAAAATATAAATTTTATGTTTTTTTCTTTTTTTAAAACAATGTTTTGACTTATAACACCTACATGCTTTATCCTATTGTAATGATTTTTTCGCACAAGCTTAATATTATGAATTTATATATTCGTGTGAAATTTGAGCGCAATCGAATAATTATTTCTTATAAAAATCGCAATTTTTCGTTTTTTTTTTTATAATTAGTACGATTAATAAAAAAATAAAAAAATTAAGTTTATTTTTTATTTAATTTAATTTAATTTTAAAAAAATCTTCAACTTAGTAATAATTTTTTCACAGAACAACAGAAAATCCGCATAACACATGGCAGCTCAATGCACCAATTACGCTCATCTAACAACGCGGTTAAGCGTTTTTCCTAGTAGTGTAATTTTAAGATGGTACTTTTTTTTTTTACATTTAAATAAATATTTTGTTAACTAACAATGAAAAAGTCCAATGATTTATTGGATGAGCGTAGCGAGCGAAGCGAAGATTCCATTTCACTACACTGGAGAAAAAAATCCGGAATGTTTTTTTTTTTTCTGTATTTTTGTCTGTTTGTTCACACGATTCCGGCTAAACCAATACTCCAATTGCGATGAAATTTTATGGGGGCCTTCGAAATCTCTGAACTTAGAACTGCCACGTTTTTGAGCGTAATCGAAAAATTATTTCTAATGAAAATCGCAAATTTACGATTTTTTTCGATTTTTAAAAAATTTCTTCGACTTATAACATCTACATGCTTAATCCGATTTTAATGATTTTTTTACAGAACCTTAATTTTATGAATTAAGATATTCGTGTGAAATTTGAGAACAATCGAAAAATTATTTCTCATGAAAATCGAAATTTTACGGGGTTTTTCTTTTTTTAACAATTCTTTCACTTATAACACCTACATGCTTTATCCTATTGTAATGATTTTTTTACAGAACCTTAATTTTATGAATTATTATATTCGTGTAAAATTTGAGCGCAATCGAATAATTATTTGTTATGAAAATAGCAATTTTACGATTTTTTTCTTTTTTTAAAAATTACGATTAAGAAAAAATAAAAGAATAAAGTTAATTTTTTATTTAATTTAATTTAATTTAAAAAAAATCGACTAAGTAATAAATTTTTCACAAAACAACAGAAAATCTGCATAACACATGGCAGGTCAATGCACCAATTACGCTCATCCAACAACGCGGCGGGACTTAAGCGTTTTCCTAGTATTTATAACGTTACTACCTGTTATATAGTTTCATTTTTTATAACTAACCCACTTGCTGGCAAATATTTGTTAAATGTGTAGGTATTTCACGTGCAAAACCTGCCTGATTGAGACAATTACATATAGTTGCTCCGAAGCAAGTAAGCAGATGCGCGCGGTTTCGGCGGGCCAATGAGCGATCTGTATTTTAAATCGGGGACCGCTGATTGGCTGTTATCCACCCGCCGGTGACGTCAGCACCTGCTACTTGCTTCGGAACAACATAAACCACGCTTTTTGGTGTGAAGGAATGCCCGAGGGCTGAATAAGAGGACTCAAACCCTTGCAATCGCTCTAGCGACAGAAGAAAACCTTGGGAACAACTTTCAGGCAGGACTTCTGGTTGGTGGTATAGAAGCCGAAACCTCTGGAATCAAAGTCATCATTGAAGCACTTTTTGGATGAGCGTAGCGAGCGAAGCGAAGATTCCATTCTACTACACTGGAGAAAAAATTCCGGAATGTTTTTTTTTTCTTTCTTTTTTTTGTATTTTAGTCTGTTTGTTCACACGATTCCGGCTAAACCGATACTCCTATTGCGATGGAAATTTTATGGAGGCCTTCGAAATCTCTGAACTTAGAACTGCCACGATTTTGAGCGCAATCGATAATTATTTCTTATGAAAATTGCAATTTTACGATTTTTTCCTTTTTTTAAAATTACGATTGATTAAAAATTTAAAAATTTAAGTTATTTTTTTATTTAATTTAATTTAATTTAAAAAAAATTCAACTTAGATATGATTTTCAATTTCAATTTTCAATTTTTATTCAGACAAGTTAAACAATTATACAAGTACAGGTATACAAGTAAATGTTAAACCAAGACAATCAGTGAAGATTGTGTCGCCTGATTTAGCCTAAAACGCAGGTGGTGAACGCTCTTAATAGTATGATGGGATAAGAACGTTGCAAGGTGTGATTGTTCTACGAGTTGAAAACGAGGAAGCTCAATGTTTTAGAAAATGTGTACACTATGCAGTTGCAGTCAACCGGTTTGCGGTTTAAATAGCTAGACGAAATACTTTTTTGGTGACTCAAAACCAATTGTTTACATTTAATCAAAAGTGAAAAGATAAGGGCCCCCAGCCAAGTGGTGTCATGGGGGTACACCTTGGAAACCCTTCCAGTCAGGAATGCCGGTGGTGACTGGTGAGTAATACCCCTCAGTAAATCTTATTAAAAAAGTACAAATGAGAAATCCAATGTCCTTGACCTTATGATCTTATGTCGAATGCACACTTTTTTACTGTTGTGCATGCTATGTTTTCACACATGTTTTCATGGCAGCTCAATGCACCAATTACGCTCATCCAACAACGCGGCGGGTATTAGCAGTTGGCAATTAGCTATTATCTCGGCCAGGGATCTTCCAACATACACGAGACTTCGAGTAGTTGTCAATGAAGGCTGAAGCATACATTTTACATTCCTACAGTCGTAGATGTATTATCAATATATTTTGTTAATCAGCCAGAAAAAGTCAAAGGTGATGTAAATTTTCGACTTTTTAACCAAATGCAAAATCGTTTTTTTTAAACTTCATCAAAAATAATTTTTAGAAAAGTATGACGGTATGACTCATCATGACCTCCATTACTTTTTGTACTTTAATTGATAAAATATTCAAATTTATGTACATTACGTTCATAAAATCACTATTAGAATTGTTTAAATTTTTATATGAATTACCATACTACAAAAATAACATATCGTGTGTATGAGATTGATTGAACAAAGAGTCAGGCACAATAGGGAATATTCCACTTCCGCCAAATACTGTACGAATAGATTTTTTAGAAGAAGTATTTCGTCCCGATTACAAATATGCACTTTGTTTTTCCGTGAAATAATAATCCAGTGATTTATAGCCGTTTTAAAAGCAGCACTTTTTTAAAGCGGCAAAACGACTGTGACGTCAGAACTGTGTTGATCCAACGCCGTCTGGATAAACATACATCCAGACCAAAGATGTTGGAATAGTATTATAGTAGGATCGAGATATACATCAAGACGGCGGTGTTTTAAACAAAGCAGCACCTAGCGTAGCCTACAGTAATGTAAACAGATGGCGGACATTTTACATTTAACGCCTAGCCAGAAAACGAGAAAAGTTGACATTGCAATCAAAAAACAAAACTGAAACAGTCCTAGGTCTAGGCCTAGACGTAGAAAATTATTTATAATACAACAGTCTAGGCCAATCGTTCCTGTAGGATATAGGCATTGGTATGTGAATACTAAAATTACTCACTTGACAAGCCTAGGCTTAACTTGCCAACCCTAGGCCTGCACGTTCATGTTCTGACACACATCCCGCACAAAAACCTTACTTTGATGAATTAAAGCCTATTGACGATAAAGAATACCATGAAAGTCCTAGGCTATGCAAAAACTCAAGACAAAATGCTCGTTATTCTTTATCACAACATATGATCTCGCGAAATCTCCTGTCACATACGAAAAAAGAAAAACAAAAGACGGTGAAAATGTACATCCCTGTGGAGTTGTTTGTGTTGAGCCGATGGCGAGCACCGCCGTCTGTATGTAAATATGTACAAACATATGTACATTTAGTTTCCAATTGGCCTTGACTCAACACAGTTATGACGTAGGACCGTCCAAAGATGGCGCACGCTCGTTTTTGGCGCGCAAACTGGGGGTCCAATTTACTTCTTGTTTAAAATTACACAAAAAACTTTTTTTTAAATAAAAAAAAACTGCAGTGACTATTAAGACATGAATAAGAATTAAAATAAAATATAAAATATTAAGTGGAATATTCCCTATTGTCAACAACAATACTTAAACACTGTATTTGAGTCATTATATTTTAAACGTTATGAAAAAGTAAGAAAAATACGAAAAGAAGCATGGCAAGAATGTAAGAATATGTCATTAAATATAATCTTTGCTTTAAATCACAGATAAATAATTCAAAATTCATAATTTTGTTCTCATAGTCATCAAACATCAGTATTGGTTTACACAAGAAGCCAAAAATCGGGGGGAGACAGGTACATGCAACTTCCCCTGAAAGTGACTCAATTTTCACCATTTCAAATGCACTCGAATTTATAATTTTTTCCTTGTTCCGAGTTTTCACTATAATATCGAAGCCAAAATACCTAATTTATTAAATTCTTACAATTTTATCAGAGCTAGCAATTTATTACTATTGTCAGTTCGCTGCCCACATTAATTCTCATTACGAACCATAAACAAGAGGTGTTGAACATGCACACAGCCTTTTTTGTTTTCCAAAATTTAAAATCTAGTTTGCGATTTCTCAATTTGGTTAATCGGGAAACACTCCCGTAGGTGTAATTGTTATTATTTACTACAATTCGGAAATTAAAAAAGTCCGCCCCAACCGGGAATCGAACCACGGATCTCCCACATTCCAGCAGGCGTCCTTAACACCTATAGACCATCAGGACGGGTACATTTTAGTCTCTGAATTGTAGTTGCATTATACATCTAAATGGATGGAACAGTACTGCAACGAAAAACTGTTGCCTTTGAACTGACCACCAAACATTAATTATAATGTCATTACCTTACGCAGGTATGAGCGAGGGTTTATTTCTCAATTTGGTTAATCGAGAAACACTCATAATGATTTTTGCCTTCACACAAACAAAAGTTTTTAGCCATTATTATATCGCAAGTCAAAATATCAAAATCAAAATATTTAAGTCAACCTCCCCCCCCCCCCCCCCTATGCGGGAAGTTCACATTTTTAATTAACACCTGTATCGTTTGTGCACAAGCGATGTGACCGCAATTGAAAACAAATGCGGGGGGGGGGGGGGGGGGGGCGTCTATACATGAAGTTAGCCCCCCCCCTTTAAGCCGAAATGTTCGTGCATCGTTTGTGCACCTTTGTTGTGCACGCATATCATTTCGTCTGATCACTAACGATGAAGATGCAACTGAAGAAAATTCCGGGGTAGATTTTATTTTCACACGCGTCGTCTTTATTTCGTAAACGAAATAAATGCAAGCACACACGTGCACAAACGATTCAGGTGTAAAAAATATCGAACTTTCTGCATGGGGGGAGGGGGGCTAACTTCGCGAACTAGTCCCCCCGGAATTTTATTCAATTGCGACCACATCGATTGTGCACACATGAAATAAATACGTGCACAAACGATACAGGTGCAAAAAAATGTACTTTTCTGCATGAGGCCCGGGGGGGGCTAGCTTAATGGGAAGTTACATCCTGTGACGCTAGCCCCCCTCTCCCCCCGCACATTAAAAAAATATCAGCCATATCCTTGTTTGTGCACAAACGAAATAAATGAAACGAAGCTCAAACGACAGGTGTAAAAAAATGTGACATTTCCGCATGGGGGTGGGGGCTGACTTGACGGACCTAAGGGGGGGCATGTAAGTTGTAACCCCCCCTCTCCCGCTCGATGTTTTCCGCCACGTCCTGCTACGCTGGCGGAGTAGGGGAAGTGAGCAGGTGCGGTGGAGGGGGCCCCCACCCGTCTCGCAGGGCACGCCATCTTCCCTACCCGCCTAGACCAGACGGAATAATACCGGCAGTAGTCGCTCGTACGCTCGGCATTCGGCTAGAAGCTCGCGTCCTCAACTGTGACTGTGTATCGTACCTAGTGATAAGGACTTGTGATTGTGTGGGCCGTGGTGTGTTGTGTGGACAGCAATACACTGTGATCGCCAGGCTACTAGCAAGGTAAGCTACGACCCGTCTCTATATGTGTAGCCTGATAGGCGTGGTTCGTTACGTTCTAACCAGGCGACGACTTCATTTAATTAAACGAGTAATTATTCCTGATGCTTTTACGTCAATATAGGGTGGAAACATTGCTACGCTTGTCAACATGACGACAATTGCTTGTTTCTGAATTTTTTAAATATCACAAAATGTTGAGTTAATTTATTGTTTGGTACACACTACACACTTAGGCTATTATTATGGTAGGCAAAAGTGCGGAAATTTTACTTGGCTCGTTTTTCAAATTTTTATGAATCTATTGTCATTCACACGGCAATGTTACATAATGTTTAATTAATTTTCTGTATAAGTTCACATTACTTGTAGTTGTAGGTTAACCCCGAATTATTCCCGATGCTTAGATGTCAATACAATGTGTACATGGATAGGGTTAAATATTGCTATCTTGTAACGACAATTTCGTGTTTTGTTTTTTCCCCCTGTAGCGTATCAGTTACTCTAGCTAAGCTACAAACTCACATGGCTACGTCATGTGTACCGGTACCTATTAATTTTTCTATCTCGTTAGTCGTCACACTTGTATATTACGGTAGGCTAGAAATTTGTGGTAGGCCTGTTATGTTCTTTATGTGCACGTAGTAGACGAGTTACTTGTCAGCTCTTATTTTATTTCCTGTAGGCCACCACAACAACTCCACAAGTGCATTATTATAGCAAAGATTATAGCGTGTAAATTTTGTTATTAAATGTACTATCCAAGTGCACATGTCAATTAATAATATTTTTAAATAACGATTCTATTTTCTATGGCATTGGTAACGTATACAAATTTACTTTAGAGATTTTTTTTCTATCCACACATAATACAATAATTATGTTGTAGTAGGCCTAGATACAAGTCTTTCATGTTCTGTGCAGGTACCACACGTGCCACAGCCAAATCTATTCTCAACCATCAACGCCAACACTTGCTACGTTAAATGTTACGTACACATTTGTATGTAAAGCACACATAATGAGTAAGGTCCACAATGCAACTTGTGTAGGCACTCTATTTAAATCTCCAGTCTGGCTTACTAAAGTTCTATAAATATCTCGCTCACGTGTACCGGACAGGTCATTCACTACTCTGACCGCTCTGACAATATGACGTGTATGATATTTATTATAATCTACGCACGGAACAGACAAGTCAATACACGTTGAAGGGCCTGGTGGTTTAAAAATAAACAACACGTCAAGTAGTTAACTGTTCATTTTACTCATGTAAAATAAAATGCGGGTTGATATTTACTTTACGTCATGCTAAAGTTATCGGTCCGCTCTTACAAAGTAGACACTATTTATAGCCTATGCATCTATTTATGTATTTATTTATTTAACGTATTTCTAATTCAGTTAGAACGGATTTACATAGCCTAGCTAGGTCAACTGAATAAAACTGATTTAGCCTCATAAGTCATTCCCCGATCCCATTTATAATCTACGTTTTCCGTACGCCTTGTTAAATAATTATGATTGCACTACTTTATACACCGTCGTCATCAGGGACGTTTTTTTCTTCAAACACACATTTTTAGAATCTTGGAAGTTAAACCGAATACAAATACGTCTCGAGTGCAGTAGGTACTACAAGAGTAGGCTTCTTTTCTAATTACTTGCAAAAATATCAGCATAGTTCCGTTCTCTCTGCACCCTCCATTAGATAAATAAATTATGATTTCTTATACTTGACGGCCTTGACCCCATTTTACCCAGCTGCATTTTTTTGTGAGTCCTAAAACACGATAAGATGTTGATTTTGTGACAAAAACAAATCATCTTCAAAGATAGTCTCAGCCTGTATTATGAATTATGATGAGGCACGGCATGGTGCACCAGAAATGAATTAAACCTAATCACATTATCTGTGTAATCATTTCTCAATTTCATTAATCGGGAAACACTCCCGTACGGTGTCGGTATAGGTGTGTAATTGATTTTATGAAAATCAATTTAAAAAATTGGATGGACTTTTTTAATTTCTGGATTGATGTCCATAAAATCTCTGTAATCGCCTACAACGCATGTCTGCCGTTTGATTACATACGTTTCAGTACTAATTTGATTGTGATTTAGAACTTCGTTCGTCCAGTCGAACACACTGCTGTTGATAGTTATTATTGATAGCACAGTACTTAGTGAATCCAAAAATTAGTTTGTAATAGATTTCATTACGGTAGTTGCAAGAATTGATACTTTTTTTCTAAGAAATTTAAGTAAAGGTCACACAATCGATTTACCAGTATTGAAAAGAACGTCAAATGAAGTAAGTTAACAGCTGTTTGCGTTATCTATACGCTAGCGGAATGACATGTACGGTAGGCGTAGAATGGCCCACTGCTGATAACATGCCACTATCTCGTCCAGTACGTAACCTCGCCACACGTTATGGGGGCGACTCAAAAGCGCAGTGTCTAGTGTAGGCCCTACAGTAGGCCTACCGGTAGAGTAGAAGCACATGCATGCTTCCTCATTTATAACAAGTGATTTGAGATTCTACAAAGTGTGTAAGCTTTATTGTATGTGGGCCTACATGCATGATGCATTGTATAAATGAATGAAAATATTTGTATTATACAATATGCCTATATAAGCGGGCTTATGCTTAAAAAAAAAAAAATATATATATATATATTTTTTAAGATTTTCGCGGACATATATATATATATATATATATATTTATATATATATATTTTAAGCATAAGCCCGCTTTAAGTTATTGATTCATAGGGCAAAAACATGATTCATCAACCTCATAGCCAAAATATAAATTTAAAGCTACATGCATGTGTCATACATCAAATTAAAGCTTACAGCTTATTCTTTCAGAATCGCCAAAGTTCAATGGAATGGCATTTATATATTTTATAATATGACACAAGAAGTGCAATGATGTTCTGTTAATTTTTTATTACATTTTACAATAGCAATTGAAAGCCAAGGAAAGTGATTAAAGAAAAATTTGATTGCTGCAAAATGCATTCCTAATTTGGTTCTACATTATATGCACAAAACTTATTACCAGCATACTATATATCCCATCATTGCTATTAAAATATGGCAGGTCTGTATCTTTTTGAAAATTGGATTGGTACGTCTGTTACTAAAAGTTCCTAAAGTTCTTGTTTGAGGACTCAACAGTTCAATAACTTCAAAAATTTGTTTTATAAGTTAGATTATGGATGTAAATTTGAAGTAATTTTTCAATTTGTCTTAACTTTATGATTAGTTGATAAATTGTGGTAACAGACGTACTTTGAACGGTAACAGACGTACCATGGTACGTCTGTTACCACTGTTATTTCTCATATCCGATATTATTGTTTAAATTCTTTGTCCATAAAAGTTTGTAAAAATACCACTGGAGTGATAGGTCGAAAGCTTTCTTGTAAAAAATTGCTTCCATCAGCATGTTTTAGGTAGGCCTACAGTGTATGGTACATTATTAATTATTTCAAATTTTCTAATTAAAGGGTACTATCCCAATATCAAAGATATTCCACTGGAATTGAAGTGAAGTTGGTCAAGATGTTGCACTAGAAGAATCTTAATACCTGGTAGATATTTAAATTTCAGTGATGCACCAATAATTAGATTTGTGCCTTTGTAACTGTCAAATTATCATAAAATAACTTGTACGGTGGTACTTACACAACTGTTGGTAGCCAAAATTTTACAGATTATTTGGAAGCTAGAGTTGAGGTGAATTACAATTTACTTGAGAATCATATACCATAATCATAGTAGGCCTACATATTTACAGTTGAGGAGCCAGTTTCATACACGGATATTGACACCATTGTAGAAATTCTCCCCCTCCCGTGATGGATAACAGAGAAGTCATTGCTGTACTGCTTTAGAAATTCAATTTTACTGAATGATGGTAACAAAGTTTGATGTTTCATATCTAGGGATGTTAACTGATCAAACGTAATGGAGCAGAATAAATTTATGTTATGGTTTGACCAGGTAGCAAAGGAAATGTATTAAAAAATGCAATTTTTATTCCTACAAGGTACGTCTGTTACCGCTTATTTCTTTAAGATTAGACAATATCCTCATAAATTCATATGAAATTAAGTGATTAGTAGGCCTATATAAGTATGAGGTAGTCCTCTATCTTGTACCTATTTTGTATTCATGAGAAAGTTTGTTCTGTTGTTTTCATTCAGCAATCACATACATTTACCAATTTCTAACGTAGGCCTACCGGTAATGTCTAAACAGTTGTCAAAAAAAGAATATCTGGATGTAACTGACCAATAATGAAACAGAGAAATTATATTTGAAGATTTGATTAACTGTAACCACAAAAAGAAGCATGATCTATGATATTTAGTATAAAATACCAGTTTTAATTCAGACAAGGTACGTCTGTTACCATACTTGGTACGTCTGTTACCAGCCTACTTCTTGCATAGTAGGCAACATACTTAAAAATACACATGAAGTGACTTGTGAATCTGATTAAGTACTATCTTGTAGCTATTTTGTATGAGAAGGTTTTTTATTTTGCATGCAATAATCACAGAGTTTTAATCATTTCTAACATACTGTAAAAACACGCGTCCATTAAAAGTACGTCTGTTACCGCTTGTTGCGATCCCTGTCACGAGAAAAGTTGATATCGTACAGTAAAAATGTTTATACCATGAGAAAGCTCATCTTATTTCCTATTCATCCACATACTTACAATATCTTTTTAATGAATGGATAACAATATAATTGGGTTTGTTAATACAAAAATGTTGTCCGAAGGTACGTCTGTTACCCGTGTTTTGTCCCCATAGCAGTTGTCGAAAAAGTTTGCCCCGACTGGGGTTCGAACCCAGAACCTCCGGCTTAACGTGCCATAGCTTTACCAATTAAGCTACCGGGACCACAGAACAAACCTTTACGAAACTGCTATTTGTTGTGACTGTTGACTTTCATGACATAAATCCAACAGAAGACTGCAATGTAGCTGTCAAATCTGAAAGATCGGATGGATAAATTCAATCACGTCTCATCTCCCATGAGTTGGGTAGTATGAATATTAGGACATAGTTATTGATTCATAGCAGTTGTCGAAAAAGTTTGTTGTGACAGTCACAACAAATAGCAGTTTCCTAAAGATTTGTTCTGTGGTCCGGTAGCTTAATTGGTAAAGCTATGGCACGTTAAGCCGGAGGTTCTGGGTTCGAACCCCAGTCGGGGCAAACTTTTTCGACAACTGCTATGAATCAATAACTATGTCCTTAAAGCGGGCTTATGCTTAAAAACCTAATATTCATACTACCCAACTCATGGGAGATGAGACGTGATTGAATTTATCCATGCGATCTTTCAGATTTGACAGCTACATTGCAGTCTTCTGTTGGATTTATGTCATGAAAGTCAACAGTCACAACAAATAGCAGTTTCGTAAAGGTTTGTTCTGTGGTCCCGGTAGCTTAATTGGTAAAGCTATGGCACGTTAAGCCGGAGGTTCTGGGTTCGAACCCCAGTCGGGGCAAACTTTTTCGACAACTGCTTTGAATCAATATATATATATATATATTATATTGTGCCGGAATAAAGCATTTGTTTTCAACATCATTATGTACGGTTGGATCAAGACTGAAGCTCGGAATCGCAATCAAATAAGCACGAGAACGTCACGATTGTAGGTCGAAAATATGCGTTTGTACTTTTCAATCTACGTCTACATATCTCCATCGATCTAGATAAACACACTTACTATAAGCCGCTTCGCGAACGCTTTTTTTTAGTCGCGTTGATGGATGAGCTTTTTTAAAAGTTTTAGTATGCGTGGGATATGTTTATTTTTTCAAGTTAGGCCTGTATTGCAAAATAATTTTTGTTGAATTAGAATAATTTTTATAAAGTAGTACTAATTGCTATGGTAATACCATTTTATACTCAATGGTAATATATTGTAGGTGATTGTTGTTCAGTTTCTATAGTTACTTGTTGATTATTATAGGGGTAAGTGGGGTAAATAGGAACACTTTTAGAACTTTTCATCTTTGACTTTCTGTAAAAAGTTGTACAATTGACTTTTTTATGATTTTTTTGTTGTACATTATTCTTTGCACTGTTGTAAGTGTAAGGAATAACTTGTGTGTCATTTTGCTAAAATCATGTACTAGGAAAAAAATAAAATGTAAAAAGTGGCATTGTTCCTATTTACCCCGTCATTTTGGGGTAAATGGGAACAGACAACACTGTAGCTTATTGGTGCGAGGTAAAACAAAATGGGGTAAATAGGAACAGACATATCTGATGTATGATTTCAATAAAAAAAAATTAAGTCAAAATGTTAAAAACTGTGGATGCTATGTAAGAAAACAATATCAGATTATATTATATATTAAAACCGGAGCGGAGCGAAGCGCTACATTTGTGTCAAAAAATATTCTTAGTTGTTTTTGTGACAATAGGATTAGTTTAGTGTTTATTATCAACCTTGCAAATAAGTAAGTGGAAAAATTGGGAAGGGGGGATGAATTTAACTTTTCTAATCAAATTTTATCAACGGTGGGAATATGGGGTAATTAGGAACGCACATAAATCTTATGGGAATCTTGTGAATATAATGCACTGAGGTGATATTTTCCCAAGTGTCAGAAGAAATTGAGGGAAAAGCAGAAAAATGGCCTAAATGGCAATTTTCACAACACCTGGTCAACCACAATGGTCAAATAGAGATGGCTGTGAAGATCGAGAAATGTTCCCATTTACCCCATAAATATATCCCATAGGTTAACTGTGTTGTTCCTTTTTACCCCACTTGTTCCTAATTACCCCGAACCAGTGTTCCTAATTACCCCCAAATGGAGGTGGTATGGGGTAAATGGGAACAGGGGCTTAACAGCCATGATGGACTAAGATAAGCAAATGCAAACAAATTGTAAAATCATGTTCATGGTTAAGGGGAACTTTTTATATGTCAAAATATTTTTTTAGGGTACTCTTTGGACATATTTTTTTTTTCTAAAGTTTTTTTGACTGAAACTTACATCAACTTTTAAGTGTAGGGTAATTTTAAAAAAATCAGAAAACTATTAAATTAACATCAGAATGAGCTGATTTTTTGATATGTTGTTGAGAAAATAAAAAGGTCACACGGAATATTTTTTGTATTTTTTTAAATAGGTCATATGGGGTAGATTTAAGGGCTGTTCCTATTTACCCCATGTTCCCATTTACCCCACTTACCCCTACACCTCGAAAAAATTAAATGAAAACCTTTATTTCTATGGATTCTGGCTAACTTAAAAAATAAATCCTATCCTATTCAATTACAAAACTGATTTACAAAGGAGGAAAAAACAACTTTTTCTTTCAAAAGGTACTAGGCCCTACATCACCATTACCTTAATGTCTATGTAAAATATGAACTTTGTAGCCCCACCCGTATGGTCAGAATCGTCCCAAATGTCACAAAAATATCGCATTAAAAATCGAAAAAAATCGTAAATGTACGATATTCATGAGAAATATTTCTTTGATTGTATCCAAAAACATGGCAGGTCTAGGTTCAGAGATTTCGAAGGCCCCCTCCAATTTTAATCAAGATCGCATATGCCGTTTGTCCGGTAGAGCGCGAACAAACAGACCAAAAATCCAAAAAAAAAAAAAAAAACAAAAACAAAAACAAAAACTCCCAAGCTAATTTTTTGAGTGGGTCAGTGAAATTGAAGTCTTCGCTTCGCCCATCCAATTACTAAGCAAGGCCATGTCTATCTTTGTACACTTCATATTTGTTTTCCAAGATTGTTCCAAAAAAAATATGTAAACATCTACCAAAAATAACATTTTAGGACTTGGGGACTCGTATGAGAAACTGTGATTTATATGAAAAAGGCAACGTACGAGAAATATCATAGGGTGAAATCATTATCAAACCAACATATTGTCCTGCATGTAATTCGAAAAGTACGAAAGATCGCGAGTGTGAGTTTCCGTACCCAAGCCTCTCATGGCCAAGTTTGCAGTATTATTTGCTCGTACAGGTAAATGACATCACAAGTAATAACGAGAATAATATAGGTCCCAGCAGTGAGCTGACAACCTATAGGCTGTATAAATCAAGGATACGACAGAATCCAACATCTTGCATGACCAACATCTTGTTATGTAATACGTAATTACTTGCATCGATTGTGCTCAATTTCTTACTTGCCTCGTAAGTTTAACGACATGAGACCATAAAGTAACTAACTTATTTGTTTATACGAGTCGCTTGATAAATGTACACGTTCCTGTCATTGGTGCGAGATTTTTCCACCTGCGCACTTCATTTTATACTATCGGAAAAAATTTAGGCCTATGTGGCGTAACCAAAGACCAATAATTTCGACCATGTATCGTTGGCGTGACTGTTATTTGTTAAATTAATTAACTAGGCCTACAACAAATAAAAGGTGCCTAATGTTGTTAACTAGGCCTACAACAAATAAAAGGTGCCTAATGTTGTTAACTAGGCCTACAACAAATAAAAGGTGCCTAATGTTGGTACCGGTACACGATCAAAGTTATTCTTAAAAATAAATGAATTTGCAAGTTTCTCTAAAAAGCCAACTAGGGGGGATTCAGAATTCGTTAAAAATCAAAATGGTCCATTCTTGGAAGAACAGGAGGCCAGAAACCAGACTAGTTCAAATAAATGCATACTATATTTTGGACAACAAAATGTCAGCGTAAGTCAAGTTTTAAACTGGTAATTTGAGTTTGAAATCTTCTTTAGGCCTGCTCCTGAACACGGCGGGATCACGACAGCGTTAGGAACTTCGGAATTAGGGTTAACTTGTTCCAGGTTCCCAAAAAATAGTATTTTCTCGTTACAAGCTCGAAGTTCCTGATGTTGAAAAGGAACTCGTTTCTACCCATTATTTCTTTATTTGGCTGGCTACTTTTTCATCCTAAAATGTACAGATTTTACAATCCGAATTTCACAATTTCGGAATTAATTTTTGTTTTGTTTTTCGCCCTAAATATAAACGCACAATCACAACTGTGCAGAACACTGGGCATTGTGGTCTCACATCCGGCGTTCAACAGATACGACTCCAACTACACATTCGTACTCGGCCACAGTGATATCCTGTCGAAACGTATCAGCTGCTTCACCACGGACACGAAGCAACTATCAACAACACAATCTCAACGACTTATTTAAAGCTGCATGTTTGAACCGTTTTCAAACCTGCTGCCATTATATCGTAAAATATATTTGTGTTTGTTGTATTTTTATACGTGGCACGATAAAATTTGTCTCTCCCATTTCATGTTTTTATTTAATTATGCCAAGGGTAGTATTTATTATTTAACGATGCTTAAGTTTATGCAGAGTTAAAATTAAAGTGTTATTTTGCTAATGTGGGCAATAGACTTCGTTACAAAAAACTAAGACTTTATTGCAGACTTTGTATAGTATTTTGCTTCCAAGTATTTTTACCCCCAAGGGCCCAAATTGTAAAACATACCATTTACGTTTTACGATTTTCAAAATAAATAATCCCATAACTATCTAGAGATGTCATCAAACAAGTGTATTTTCCTTGTAACTGACTTGTATTGCTTCCGCAGCTGTCATTCTTTCCGGAGTTAAAATTAAAGCTCCTTATTGACAAACAACTCGTAAAGTGAGGTTAGGATGCCCTCTTCTAATCGATACCATTCTCCCTGGCAAGACTTGCGTTGTAGGCCTATGCGACGAAACAAGACAGTTAACTTCATCACAAACTTGCTAATTATCTTCTGTACATGAACACAATGACATCGGCACTCATTGGCTGTATCTCTCAAAACCACGCCCGCTTTGATAAACTAATTTAGAACGAACTAAATCGACCGAAACGAAAAGTTTTCGTGAATGTTCGTGGAAGGCTCCGCAAAAAGTGCGCATATGAAACTATGTTTTTTGCTCTGTTTGTGTAGGCCTAATACTTTCCCTCGTTGGGACAGTTGGGTTGGTTTGTTAAACGAATGAGGTGAACTCAAAAGGTTATAGGTCGAGTGTGTTTAGGTTAGGTTGCGGAGGTTTGGTCTCCATGACAACGGCCGGTGTAGGTAGGCCTAACGTAATCGAGCTTATCCCAGGTGACGCGGTGTGAATTACAATGCAGCCTTCTATCACTGTGACATGGTTTTTGTCTTTCGTGTACAGTATTTTATCTACCGATAGACAAGATAGCAGATTGTTTTAGAGGATACCGCCGTTTGTACTTTACCTAACAACATCAACCAGCAATGTTAAATTGTTTCTGGTGATTTTGGGTGGAGACAGGGAAAGATAGCCTTCACTTTTTAAAATTCTGGTCAATTCAGCATCTTGTACCATGTGTGTATATTTTTCCCCCCATCAAACCGTAACTTACACTTAGCTTGGGGAATTATGTCAATGTAGACAAACCAAATTTAGATTCAAAATTAATACAAATACGAATAAATAAATAAAATTGATAAGTTCTAGAATATAGTTCTATTCAAATCTCAACATGCATGAGAAGACCTTATTTTTAGTAAAACTACCATTACAATGAATAGGCGTAATAAAATTATATGAATAGACCTATAGGGTATGCCTATTGTAATGTTTATACCGATTTTGCATCATGGTTACCTAAAACGCAAAATTTACTAATCTCTTTTGGTAACACGTCCAAAACGAGAGTTTGGTAACCTTTCCTGCCTAATCAACAATTTGACAATCTAGGCCTGCCACTCACTCCAATGATATTTTTACTTTGAGATGAAAACCATATACATGAGTCATGAGTGCATGGGGTCGTTATATCAATTACGATAAGTTTCATGCGAAGTAAATGACGTAAACTGTAATCATATTATTTGTTAGTTTAGGAATTAGGTGACGTAGGAAGTGGTCGAGATAATTAATAAATACGAAAACTCATTTATTGCGTCATCGACCTTGCAGTCGAATCGACAATCACACTCAATGTCTGACCTAGAAAACGTTGCTGTGATAAGACTCGATGTGTCAATTTTATCAGTGAGATAATATGTTAAATGTAAATAAACCATTACTTTTTCATTCGTTGAGCTTTATTCATAGAATTATATCTATAGGACGCGTTGTGGTTTGAATGTCATATCCCAATACAAACATCAACATAGGCCTATTATAAGTAAATTATTGATCCCTGCATCGATATTATCGATTTAAGCTATGAGATAGTGAATTATAATTTTGATCTTTACATCACATTTTCTTGAGCCGTCATTGTTATCTGAATGTCATGACCTAGTACAAACTAGACCAATCTGTTTCCTGTCACTATTAGTACTGTATTGAAACGATCGCTAAATTAGGACTGCTTTAATGACCTTACATCACATTTCTCACTTTCCATAAACATTTGTCAAATGGGAAATACCTATTGCTTTAGTCCGTAAGATTCTGAATAATAGACTTTGTTCTGTAAACCTTGTATCGTAGTCAAGCATGGTTTTAATGAAGACGACGAACATACTTGCTAGATTAGACTTTTAAAATGTAAATAACCATTCATTATATTTTTTTTAGAGTACCGGTATATTTGACGTACATTTTTTTTAAATTTTAAATAAGCAATAAAGGAGCAAAAAGTGCACATAGACGTTATTAGTGTATTATGCAAAAACTTTAAAAAATTCGGTAGGCTAAGTAGTTATAGCTAATTTTCGAAACATGTTGTCGATTAAAATCAATTTGATAGACCTATAGCTAATTTTCGAAACATGTTGTCGATTAAAATCAATTTGATAGACCTTAGCGAAATATTTGAATGTAAGGTTCATGTTTTTAGTTTAGAAACTTTTTTATTAAAATTTTGTGAATTGATATTTAAAAAATCACACTTCCTGGTATAGACATCAAACTACGTCGATTGATACGTTTTAACAAATTCCAAAAAATCACTTTGTCCTTATTAACATTGTCTACATTGTTGCAATATCTCGTCCGAAGTTTGTCTTTCAGCCCTCGAGCTGTTATCTTCATGATCAACACTCCAGTAGCCGGTAGACAACACCGCGCGCGTGAGAGTGGTCAGTTATTGATTAGGCTGTTTAGTAATAGCTGGGCAGGACGTGGTGTGACGTCACGCACTTGTGTGTGACACACGATGAGCTCGGTGACGCGTCCTTATTAACATTGTCTACATTGTTGCAATATCTCGTCCGAAGTTTGTCTTTCAGCCCTCGAGCTGTTATCTTCATGATCAACACTCCAGTAGCCGGTAGACAACACCGCGCGCGTGAGAGTGGTCAGTTATTGATTAGGCTGTTTAGTAATAGGGTCAAGTGGGGTAAATATGAGACAGCAAAAAAGTGGGGTTAAAATAAGACAGGGCTTAAATGGGGTTTAAATAAATGTAGTTTTACTGAACAACAATTGTATAATGTATGTACATTACTTCAACTTTGTATCACAACTTTGTTTTCTTTAACTTTAAATTTGATGTATACAAAATAAATTCCTTGTAAGACAGTGCATTTTCCCCTAAAAAAAACTTTAGAATGACATCAAGAAACTTTTGAGTTGGTAACCATAGCAACCATTATGTTGGTAAACCTGAATTCTATTTTCTAAGACAAGGTACCAACTAACTAAATGTAAAAGACAGAATTTGTTTTTGTTTGACTAGAATTTGTATAGAGGGCAGTGAACTGCTGGGCTAAAATAAGACAGGCTTTGGGGCTAAAATGAGACAGTGCATGGGCTAAAATGAGACAGCATTTGGAGGGAAAGGGAGCTACTTGTTGATCATCTCATGTAAGTATATGTTTATTATCTTATTATATGCCTACTTTGTACCACCCCCAAAAAGTAGCAAGGGTTGTGAGGCCTAAGGTTACTTCGATTAGGGCTCGGAAAATAATTAATCTGACAAAGAAGTGTGTTCGCAAGCGAAAGAGTAAGAAGAAAACTGATGACGAGTCTTCTGCTGAAGATGCGGTTTGTTTGCCAAGTGACAGCAGTGAGGATGACACTAATGAAGATAGACGTGAAGTTACCCATGTAGGCCTACCTAATGAACCCATGAATGCTAAAATCAGTGTTGCTGATCATGTCATTGTGACCTATGAAAGAGAGATTTTTCCTGGAATAGTAAACATGATCAAGGGGTCAACATATGACATTAGAACAACTTGGCGATGAGTGGACACAACTGGAAGTGGCCAGACAAAGACGACATACTTTCATATCACATTAGTGACATAAACAAGTCATCAAAGCACCTATGTTGTTAAATACAAGAGGTGTATATTCAGTACCAGAAGTTGCAGCTTACCGTAAGCTGTAAGCTTCACGTTTCTTTACCATATATTATTAAACATAGGGAGCCTATTGTATGCTCATGTATAAATATTTCTTAGCACAAAGGTTATTATAAATATAATACTATTTTCATGTTAACACATAAGTGACAGTTAATGGTTAGGCTACTTAGGCCGTACATTGGGCAAAAAGTGCAAAGTAAAATTTAACGATAGACTAATCGAATTGCATAGGACTCTATACAAAGCCATGTAGTTTCCATGAAAATGTCTAGATTGTTGTGTATTTACTATCATTTTTTTCTGCATTAACAGGGTATTTTTTTTTTGCATACTTAAGTATTATATAAGTTTATTATTTATTAAATATATTTGTTCTTAACCATGTCTTTCGTTGCGTCATACAACATCGCTTTGTTTTAATTGTATTGTAAAGAGCAAATTAATATAAATCCATGAAACCAAGTTGTACTTGTCTCAAAATTGACCAATCTGTCTTATTCTAGCCCCATCCAAACCATTTTCCCATCCCATATGCTATTTAAATGCATGTCTTATTTTAGCCCCATTGGTGTCTCACTATAGCCCCAATTGCGGGGCTAACATGAGACACACAATTTTCCATTTTCTGGGAAATGTATGGTAATTTTCCACTATTTGCATGCAAAAATTGAAAGAACATGATGATTTAATGTTAAAAAGTACCTGAGAGTAACTAATTAATTTCAAAGTGTACAATTCAAGCAAAGTTTACTTTGTTGTCTAATTAATACCCCACTTGACCCTAGCTGGGCAGGACGTGGTGTGACGTCACGAACTTGTGTGTGACACACGATGAGCTCGGTGACGCGTCCTTATTAACATTGTCTACATTGTTGCAATACTCTCGTCCGAGTTGTCTTTCAGCCTCGAGCTGTTTATCTTCAATGATAACACTCCAGTAGCCGGTAGACAACACCGCGCGCGTGAGAGTGGATTCAGTTATTGATTAGGCTGTTTAAGTATACTGGGCTAGACAGCGGTGTGACTCCACGGCACTTGTGTGTGAACAGCACGATCAGCTCGGTGACGCGTCTTATTAACATTGTCTATATTGTTTGCATATCGCGTCCAAGTTGTCTTTCCCACCCTCCGAGCTTTATCTTCATGATCAACACTCCCGTAGCCGTTAGACAACATCCGCGCGCGTGAGAGTGGTCAGTTCTTGATTAGGCTGTTAGTATAGCCTGGCCAGGACGTGGTGTGCGTCACGCACTTGTGGTGACACGATCGCTCGGTGACGCGTCATATTAACATTGCTACATTGTTGCAATATCTCGTCGAAGTTTGTCTTTCAGCCCTCGACTGTATCTTCATGATCAACAATCCAGTAGCCGTAGACACAACACGCGCGACGTGAGAGTTGGTCAGTTATATTGATTAGCGCTGTTTAGTATAGAGCTGGGCAGGACTGGTGTGACCGTCCACGCACTTGTGTGTGTGACACGATATCTCTGCGGTCTGACGCGTCCCTATTAACATTTGTCTAACATTGTTTGCAATATCTCGTCGCTCGAGACACTGGTTTGTTCTTTCAGCCTCGAGCTGTTATCTTCATGATCAACACTCAGATGAGCCCTGGTAGAGCAACACCGCGTGCGCGGAGACGTCGTCAGTTATTGATTAGGCTGTTTTGTAATAGCTGGGCAGGACGTGGTGTGACGTCCGCACTTGTGTGTGCACCTAACGATGATCCCGGGTGAACGCGTCCTTATTAAATTGTCTACATTGTTGCAATACTCGTTCCGAATTCGTCTTTCAGCCCTCGACCGGTTATCTTCATGATCAAACACTCCAGTAGCCGTAGACAACACCGCGCGCGTGAGAGTTGGTCCAGTTTATTGATTAGCTTGTTTAGTAATAGCTTGGCCAGGACGTGGTGTGACGTCACGCACTTGTGTGTGACACACGATCAGCTCGGTGCGCGTCCTTATTACCATTGTCTACATGTTGCAATATCTCGTCCCGAAGCTTGTCTTTCAGCCCTCGAGCTGTTAGCTTCATGATCAACATCCAGTAGCCGTTTATACAACACCGCGCGCGCGTGAGAGTGTCAGTTTATTTGATTAGGCTTGCGTTTAGTAATAGCTGGGCAGGCTACGTGGTGTGACGTCAGCACTTGTTTGTGACACCGATCCTCGGTGACGCGTCCTTATTAACAATTGTCTACTTGTGCAATATCTCGTCCAAGTTTGTCTTTCACCCTCGAGCTGTTTATCTTCATGATTCACATCACTCCGTAGGGCCGTAGACAACACCGCGCGCGTAGAGTGTCATTATTGATTAGGCTGTTTATGGTAATAGCCTGGGCCAGGACGTGTGTGACGTCACGCACTTGTGTGTGACACGATGCGCTCGGTGACGCGTCTTATTAACATTGTCTACATTGTTGCAATATCTCGTCCGAAGTTTGTCTTTCAGCCCGCGATCTGTTATCTTCATGATCCCACTCGCATTAGCCGGTTAGACAACACCGGCGCGCGTGAGGAGTGGTCACGTTATTATTATGGCGCTGTTTAGTAATAGCTGGGCAGACGCGGTGATAACGTCACGCACTTGTGTGTGACACACGATGACTCGGTACGCGTCCTATATTAACATTGTCTACATTGTTGCAATATCTCTGCCGAGTTTTGTCTTTCAGCCATCGAGCTGTTATCTTCATGATCAACACTCCAGTAGCCGGTAGACAACACCGCGCGCGTGGAGTGGTCAGTTATTGATTGGCTGTTTAGTAATAGCTGGGCAGGACGTGGTGTGACGTCACGCACTTGGGTGTGACACGATGATCTCGTGACGGCCGTCCTTATTACATTGTCTACATTGTTGCGAAATAATCTCGTCCGAAGTTTGTCTTTCACGCCCTCGAGCTGTTATCTTCATGGTCAACACTCCAGTTAGCCGGTAGACAACACCGCGCGCGTAGAGTGGTCATGTTTTATTGATTAGCTGTTAGTATAGCTGGGCAGTGACGGTGGTGTGACGTCACGCACATTGTGTGTTACACGTATGTATGACTCGTTGACGCGTCTTATTAACATTGTCTACAAATTTGGTTGCCATATCTCGTCGCGAAGTTTGTCTTTTCGCCTCGAGCTGTTAATCTTCATGATCAGCACTCCCACAGTAGCCGTAGACAACACGTGCGCGCGTGAGAGTGTTCAGTTATTGATTATGCTTTTAGTATAGCATGGGCAGGACGCGGTGTGACGTCACGGTCACGCACTTGTGTGGTTTGAACACACGGATCAGCTCGGGTGACGCTTCCTTATTACACATTGTCTACATTGTTTGCAATATCTCGTCCGATAAGTTTGTCTTTCAGCCCGCGAGCTTTATCTTCATGATCAACACTACAGTACCGTAGCAACCAACCGCGCGCAGTGAGAGTGGTCCGTTATTGATGAGGCTGTTTGAGTAAGATCTGGCAGAGACGTGTGTGCCGATTCACGCACTTGTTGTTGACACATGAGCTCGGTGACGCGGTCTTATTAACATTGTCTACATTGTTTGCAATATCCGCACAGGGGGGGGAAGTTGTCTTTTCAGCCCTGCGAGCTGTTATCTCATGATCACCACTCCAGTAGCCGTTAGACAACGGTACCGCGCGCGTGAGAGTGGTCCGTTATTGATTGGGCGTTTAGTTTAGCTGGGCAGGACGCGGTGTGACGTCCACGGTCCACGCACATTGTGTGTGACACACGATTTAGCTCGGTGACCGCGTCTTATTACATTGTCTACATTGTTGCAATATCTCGTCCGAAGTTTGTCTTTCAGCCCTGAGCTGTTATGCTTCATGATCAACACTCCAGTAGCCGGTAGACACACCGCGTCGCGTGAGAGTGGTCGTTATTGATTAGGCTGTTTAGGTAATAGCTGGGCAGGACGTGGTGTGACGTCCCCACGCACTGAGTGTGTGACACCGATCAGTCTCGCCACGTGGTTTCCTAAGGCGAAACTATTTATAGTTTACGAAACTCCCGATTTAATATTTAACCCAAATACCAATCCTGAAAAAACCATCTCAGACGTAATTGTCAGTCGGTAATTCCCTCTAAACTTGACTAGCTTCCGGGCCAGACGGGAGTCCCGGTTCGATACACGTCAACAGATGGATTTTGGTTATTTCTTGATGCTTATTTTTGCCACGTATTGAATGCTCACCTACGGGAAAACACTACACTAGCCAACATGTTCCCATCTTGGACTCAAAAATTAGGAAGTTGAGTAGCTCGATTTGACATTATAATTTTACATAATGATGTACAATTTTTTGTTGCTTAACGTCTCATAGTAATGCACTAAAGATATTGAAACGATGACGACGATGAAGGACGATTACAAAAAAACGTGCCTTGATGGGATTCAAACCACACGTCTTCGTAGAGTTTCGTACTGCCGACTACTATATGGAATAGCCCTAGACGACTAGAGCTTATAAAATACACGTTTGTGCTTAATGTTGTGTGATTATCAGGAAACAAAATAAACGTGAATGATTGGATGCGGATCCTATCGCCTAAACACAGTCTGCCTCTTGACATGCCAATGAATCTCGCATCACTGAGCGATCGAGCCACCGAACGCTTTAGGCCATAAGAAGCTCATAAGTATGTTTTTTTAGCGTACTGACGCTACTATCTGCTCGAAAAATTCCACGACTAATGAATAAGATAACTTTTTAATTAGTTATTTTGTAAATATAGGGTTTCGATTTGCGCAGTCCTGATTGTTTCAGTTCGATTCAGTCCCGAGCAATAAAGTGATTGAGTATCGAGTCCAATTCGTGTCGAGTACTTTTTTTCACTATATCTTTTTGACTATGGGGTAATTACAGTAGTACAGTCGACAATATGATCTCATTATTGATGTTGTCTGTATAGGTTCAAGTGAAGACAGAGGGCCTAACATCTAATTGATTTTACTAGGAAAAACGCTAAAGTCCGCCGCGTTGTTGAGTGAGCTTTTTAAGTTTAAAGTTTGCCTTTGGGATATCTTTACTTTTTGCAAGTGCTTTGTTTTGCTGCCTACGCATTGTGGTGAATGTTTGTCACGTTTCCTTTTGTTTCTTCGTAGAATTGGTATTATTTACCGTAAAAAACTTATATTAAAATTGTTATTTCTATGCGATTCTGGCTATATCTTTTGTCAACTTTTTCTTTCAAACGGTACTACATATCTACCATAACCTTAATGGCATGTTAATATGAACGTTGTTGCACCCACCCGTTTGATTCATACTGTGCCCCAAATTTGCCCCGAAAATAGCGCACAAAAATCAAAAACTTATATTAAAAAAAGCTTTATTTCTATGGATTTCTGGCAACTTTTTTTCAATTTTTTTTTCATAAAGGTCTACACACCATAACCTAATGTCCATGTATATATGAACGTTTGTTCGCCCCACTTGTTTGGTCAGAATGGCCAAATTCACAAATATCCACTAAAAATCGAAAAAAATCGTAAAAATTACGATATTCATGAGAATCTTCTTCGATGTGTACCCAAAAAACATACACCTTCTAAGTCAAAGATTTCGAAGGTCCTGTCAATTTTCCTCAAGATCGATAAGCCGTTTGGGTCTGGTAGGAGTTAACAAAAAAACAAAAAACAACAAAAAAACAAACAAAAAAACAAAAAAAAACACCCGAGCTAAATTTTTTTGGGGGTCGGTGAAATTGACAGTCTTCCTTCGCTCATCCAAAATGTAATCTATCTCTATATAATTTTGATGATCTAGCACAAATTGTATTAGGGCTAGGCTTGAAACTATCATTCAGTATTGATGTTTACATAAAAGTCTTATAAACATTATAGCCCTAGTGACATTTAGTATTTGTGCTAAGTTTCAAATTCATTAAACAATAAAAATTTTAATCAAAAGACTGATCCTGTAACAATTAAGAGGCCAATCACTGCTGGTAAGGTTGCGCCAAGATTGATCACGTTTTACACTCGTGCGCGACCCCGGCACCTCCACCAAAATCATTACTTTTTCCAATACTCTATTTTTGAGTATAAATACTCGATTAGACTCAAAATTTTTGGGTACCTCGCACGTCCGCCTAACTATGAATATTTAATGTTGTGTAAACATTGTGCGTTATAATGCGTTAATGATGTGTAATTTTAGAAAATCAACTATTTCATTTCATTTCTATTTGTTTCATTCGGGCAATGCTATTTTTATGTGAAATTACCTTATATGCCGTTCGATACAGAACCTAGGCAGCCCGAAATGTTTTTAAGAGGCTGCTCGAGACTGCTTTAGACTATTCAGGGACAGTCAAGAATGCCTAAGTTCGCATTTCTTTATTACCTGTCACGTAGGGCGCGTGGGCCTTGGAGTGAAATCACATCTTGAAAAGATAATGACCATCCCCCCATGGATTAATCTTACTGTCATCGTGTGTGTTGTTAGCTAAATAATTGAAGGCTGTTCCGAGAGCACAATAGCTAGACCACGTGGTGATATCGTATAGGCGGAGGTCGAGCGTTCTCGTGTGGCGGCTGTGTTTCCGCCTATTTACCTATTTAGAGGCTGCGAGCCGAGTCGCGCGCTCAGTCGTCTCAAGTCTTTCGTAGATACTTTGATAGTCTTCCGCCCTGGGCTTTCAAACGTTGCCAACAATTATTTTGTGAAAAAATTGTTTAAATCAATCATGACATTACTGTTCTTCTGAGATTTCATGTTTCAAAATCCAAAAGGGAACAAAACGGAGAAAATTTTACATCTCAGTTATTTTGAATTACGCTAACATGCAAAATTTCTAAGCTTGCAAATGTAACTAAAAATAATCTAAAAAAATCACCTTCCTATCAAAGCGCATTTAAAAAAAAACTAATGGACTGTAGTTAAAATCCAAAATTAGGAAAACGTAATGAACAGTGTCCCGCGGAAAGAAAAAATCTAGACGAAAATAACATATTTTTTTTCTTTATAAAAATCTTTTCGATCTGAATGATTAAACCGAGGGTAAATGCAAAGTCATAAGCTCCGAAATCCCTGGAAATAGCGTTACAACATTTTATAAAGTGCGAAGTTGTTATATTTTGTTAACATTTGCACGCACGACTAACATCCCAGACGATGTATAAATACATGGTATTTAAAGTAATACGCAACAATGATAAAGGTGTTTCTTTGGCTGTATTTGTGTCTAATTAATAAAATAATAATATTTTATCAGGTTTATCGTTTCCCACTTTGTTATATATTGTGTTTGTCTGTGTTTGTTTCATTTTCTGCGTGGATGGTCATGTCTTCAAAAAAACGTTTATCCAGTTTAAGGCTATTCCAGAGTCACTCTTACCGATATTGTTTGAAAGTCAAGCGGAAATGGGCTAAAGTTGGTTGATGAAAGATGAACTTGAATAAAAAGGGGGAAAAATAACCTTTTTGTTTGGACGGGACAAAAGCTTCTATTTTGGCCATATATGCAATTTTGGGTCACATACGATAATGAATGTTTTGGATGCATATTAGTTTTGAGCTATGATTTTTTTTATTGTTTCAACACACACGACGCTTTGTGTCCTGTGGCTGAGTACTAGGTAAATAAGTTTATGAAATAACTGTTTGATTAAACGATTTTTTTCGGCTACTGTTCAAAACTTCTTTTGTACCATGTTGACAAAAAATCGTACATGAGCATTATTTCAGAAATTATTTTCCCATTAAACTCAGTCCAGAGACAAAGGTGTGGTGAAACGATAAAAAAAATCATAGCTCAAAACAAATATTCATCCAAACATTTCATTATCGTAGTGACCCAAAATTTTGCATATAATGGCCAAAATAGATCTTTTGCCCCGTCAAAAAAGTTATTTCTTCTTCTTTTTTTATTTAAGTTGCATCGTTCATCCCAGCCAACTTTCAGCATTTTCTTTGACTTTCAATAAATCGGTAAAAGTGCTCTGAAATACCTTAAATACAAATATATAAATAAATAAGAAATCTAAAATATCACCAGAATTAGGATATATAAACCTTCATGAGTATTAATGTTAAAGACTCAATTACATTTTTTGGTAGCTAAACACACACGACATAACAACGAACTATAGTATAGCCTCTTCTAGTGTTTAAAAATTTCAGAAATTATTTATTTTGAATATTTCATGAAATAATTTGGTGAAATAATTCATTGAAATATTTCATGTGTCAAAAAAGTTGTAATTTGTACCTCATTTGCCATAGTTAATCAACAATTAACATGTAAATGGAGGCTAATTTATTAAGGTTGGCCCTACTTTTACAGTTCTGTCTAGGAGTCCGAAATCTCACTTACTAAACTACAAAAACACTTATGGTGGGCTATCAGGCATAAAACATGGCTTATATATTTCAAATTTCACTTAGTTTGTTTGTTGTGTCCGAAAAACTCTGGAGCATACCGAAGCATTAATGTAATTGTCAAGTGCTTACATATAAATATTTAAATAAAAACTTGGTTTGAAAATTATTTGAAATATTTCAACCGAAATGGCTTGAATATTTCACTTTGAACATTTCAAAATGAATTATTTTCATTGAAATATGCAAACTTCGATCACTATACTCTTCCGTTGACAGGAAGAGGCGATGATAGTTCAAATACAGTTAATTACAGTGCGTAATGATTCGAGGGCCGGGTGGCAAAAATGCGGGTTTTGCGCGCCGAACCAGCACGAATAATCGTGCATGGTGTACAAGCACGTCCTTCCAAGCTGTCCTGGTTCTTCATGTTGTAATACTCCCAGCTCAGAATGAGCACAATACAAACACTGCTGATCGGTTAGAGCTATACTCTATTGTTGCTGAAGTAAGGTGGTTATTTTAAGGTGATATCTATACAGCTGTCGATGATGTTCAATGCTAATTTTCCTAAATATTAGTTTATCACAACAACAGACATCATTTAAGTGTTATGTCATCTGACATTGACAAAAGTTTTGCAAATTTATTTTCTGGGGTTGAGCCCAATAAACGATTTATAGTAACTTAATGACGTCCCTCGGGACAATTCCTGCCATATTTTTGATTGAATCCCCCCCCCTCCCCCCCCCATTGATATATTGCACTGTACGAATGTTTTCTTCACTGGTACAAATACTAACTTTTGTATCGGGGGGGGGGGGGGGGGGAAGAAAAATCCGTACTACTGTTGCAAGATTTAACGAGACAATTTTTCCAGGTAGGCTATGTCAGTTTGTAGACAATAAGATTACGTTTGTAAGACAGTATTACGTGTCACAAATAGAAATAAAAAGTGGAAGACCTTCTACACAAAAATTATGAGCAGGAGTATTCCCGGGGTGTACGTAATAAATTTCACTATAAACCTATATTGGGCGTACTACTCACATGTCCCAAAATAAATAAAAGATAGTTTTGTCAAGTCCATTGATAAACTATGCCCGTTAATTTATGAAAGTAAAAAAAATATAGGCCGATAGAATCCACTTTAGAATCTGTATGAGCGCATTTATAATTGTTGGACTGGTACATAATCATTACATTTGGAGGCAATGTTCTAATGGTATGGTAAATTTAAACGACCAAACTGCTGCTGGTGCCTCCTTTTTGGGTAAATTCCTTGATCATCACACGCAAAAAATTCCGTAAAATAACTCACATTTCAGATATCGCATTACACAGCGGTTACTACTACAATGCTTAAAACATGTTGTTTTGGGGGTGGGGGGGGTTACATTTAAACATGTCATGTCATTTAACGCCATTATAATCTACGTTTTAGAAGCATGCAACCGATTTATCCGACCAAGGGATAAATGTACTTATATATCGTACATTGAAACAACTTTTCTGTATTAGTTGTAGCATAATCCATTGGTAATCAAATACATTGTCACGAGACGAGGGTAAGTTTTGCCCGATAAGAGGAGCGAAGCTAACGCAACCACAGATCGCATGAATATAACGTTTATTTCTACCTTTCTTTAATTGTTTTATTTTTTATTTTTAACGTTTATCCTATTCAGTTTAAAAACTGATTTACAAAGGAGGACAACTGACGTTCCAACTATTTGTTTGGTGAGGTGCCGAGGTTTTGTTCGAGTTAAAATTATTCAGCACTTTCTTTGTAGCATTCACCTGTCCGTTGTTGGTGGAAGTGCGAGTATTTATATGTTGGTGTGGGTGCAGATAGCGCCCCCGTCCCCCAGGTGTCACTAAAAACATTCCGTACGTATCATTGTTTGACGTTAATATCGACAAAAAATTGTTTGCCCATTCTGAGAATAATGATCGGTAATTTATCATGAGACGGTGAACGGGAAACGCACGGATAGACTGCAGAAGAGTGAAATAATAACATATATAATGACTTCGTGTAGTCGGATTACAACATCTACACTTGGTCCTTCCCCATCACATTCACGCAAATCAGTGATTTACTAAAAAAACATCAGATTCCCACAGTTACTTGTTTAGCTAGACGTAATGTTTATTATAGTGACCGTTTTTTCGTCGGCCGATACCCTTGAAGATAGATTACAATCACTGAGTCTGTGTTGAAAAGAAAGACAGGAAGCTGCGAAATAATTTGTCACGACTCGCGACCTCTGTTTAGTTTGCAAGTTGCAACAACTGGGAAGAGTAACACTCAAATAATGTGAGCTAGTAAGACGTAGGTGGGATCATTTATATATTTGACATGCAGTTTAGTATCTGCTATCCTAAATCTACTCATTATAGCCTGAAGCATCTGATTAACAGTAAACCTTCCCCTGACTGCATGCATAAAGCAAAAATAACACATCTTTTGGCAAATGGTTATCAACAATTCAATACCAAATCGTTGGGAATACATGCACATGAAAACCTTAACAGTACATTCAGCGTTTTTCAGCAGAGCAAATGCTTCCAGCCAAGCTATTTTTTGGGGGGCGAAACAAACTAATTTTAGAAGGTAAATCACAAGTATTATAACACCAATTTGGTTGCTTTAGCATTGCTTCAGTCACCACATGGTTAATTATATGTTTTCGTATTTTCAACGCGGAAATCACAAACAACAAAAACAAATCCATTCTAATGCCATTTTAGAAATTTCACGAGGTTATGAGTCCCATGATACATTGCAAATTAAGAAAGTTATGCCAGTGCACCTGCACACATAATAATCAAAATCTCTTCCACTGCAAACTAGAAGTTCTCATTACACTTCCTTAAAAATTGTTTATCGTTAATTAGGTGCTGACTGTATAATAAGTTCAAAGGGGCTATCATAACACTTTGCATGTTAATTTGTTATCAGTGCGTCTGCAACGAGTCTGGTATCTTATCATGCATGCATGGTGGGCGGTTGTGTGTGAGTGTGTGTGGTGGTATCTGTCTGTGCGAAATGATTAATTCGTCCATATAACGTCAATGTCTTATCAGCTGATTGAGATAGTGGTCAAAAACGAAAGAATGCAGATGGCTCGAAATTGTTTTCCCAGCATAACAACTTTGTCAACTCTATTCACGCTAGCTCAGCGTGGATCTAGCACACGGAAGAACTCTGTGATCTTGCACAGATAATTATTGCTTGCGTTTGTAAAATATATTTCTATTTCATTCCCAAAGGAGACATTCTATTTACAGAGCATTCATACTACCAAAGGTTCTATACTCAATGATACTCCCCCACCACTACAAAGCATCTGCATTCTTTCGTTGGAGCAAGTATACCACAATATACAACTATGACTAAGAAACACTATGATTATTTCCGTGAAATATAATGACTGATCATCATTTTATGGTGCTTGAGAATAGCATTTAATTTAGTTTTCTAAGATGTACCTAAGCATTTTGTGACACTTATTTTTGTATATAGGCCCTACATTCAAACTCTTGTATGGGGTGTTCTTGCAATTTTATTTATTTTATTTATTTTTTAAATCATAAAGGTTCATTAATAAAAATATTTATAGTGTTCATGGCACTTGTAATTGTTAGTTATATTCGAGCCAGTGCGACAATGTGTGACCCCTCGCCCAGTGCAAGCCGAGTCACGTGACCAGCCGGCCGGGTTGAATCAACTTTGTAGGCACGCGAGAGAGAGAGTGTGACGTCATTAACCACACAACCCGGGGGGTAGACACTTCCCCGCCCTCACCCCGCCATCACCCTAGCCCCACCCGCCATCACCCGCCATCACCCTCGAGATGCGTTCATACGAAAAGAGCAACGACACAAAACGAAAAGAACTTAGTTTTGTGTCTTGAGAGAATTATTATTTGCTTATTATTATTTTATTTTCAATTTTATTCATAAGAACTGGGCATATCAATTCAATACAAATACATAAAAAATAAAGTTTATAAAAACGTATACGATACAAAACTCAAGTGGAGGGAGGGGTAACATCATAGGGATAAAGGTTTACGGTTTCGGTTCAAGATAATATAGGTCAAGCAAAACGAAATTTTTTTTTCTGCAAAACTTACGGGGCAAGCTGAATTTTGCACCAAAAAACTAGCGTTGGCGGCCATCTTGGAAAATGTCTGCATAAAAGTGGTTTTTTTTTGTATATCTTTAAAATGGTGGAAGATAGACGAAAAGGGTTTCACGGCAAAAATATTCCCCTTATAATTTGCTACAAAAATGGTGTTTGCCATATTTTCGGGAGAAATAACGGTTTTGTCACGATATCATGGTTTATAATTTTATTTTGATCTCATATTTATATGTTGCTTATTTGGTACCAGTTGATTTTCCCCATTTTCGCGCCCAGTATCGAAACAATACACGATAAATCCGTGAGAAATCGATTTAAACACAAAATACTTTGAACGGTGTTCATTTAAAGCTTTCATTAGCATTGTAAAATTTTCAGGTCTGCGAAATCGAATTCTGCATTTACGCGGAAATTTTTATTTTTTCCATTGTTGGTATTTCCTAAAATGCCATATTTGAATGTCCATTTTTGAGAACTATTGCGTTTAGGGAAAACATTCTTCTACGCACATTGACGATCCGATTACAAAACAAAATTTTGATCCCAATTTGGCTGG
>JAMZAV010003340.1:0-68093 GCA_024449915.1 Sweltsa coloradensis
CTCTCAGGCACCAACGCACTTACGTATCTCACGTCCTCTATTAGTCAAGACTCACTCCTCCACTGCACCAGCACTTACTATTCCTCACCTCAGTCCCTTTTATTAGTTCACAACTCACTCACTCTCACTGCACCAACGCACTTAACTATTCGCTTATCACCCACGTCCCCCTTTAGTAGTTCACAGACTCACTCACCCTCATCTGTGTAGTATGACGGCTAACCGGCTCCACAATTCTAGGTCACGGGTTCGAAACCCAGCCTACGACCACTGTTACTGACTGAGCCGATTAACCGTTATACTAACTTGATAGCATGGATTAGAGCGGGAATGCTAACTAACTGGAGGCAATGAGTAAGTGACTCAGGCATGAGTCACCAATTTTTATTAATGAATAAACAATACATCAATACACACTGATATAACAACTTAGTGTTCAATGTCAATACATACCATAAACCCAATAAACGAATTCAAAGCAGACATTTATTATCCATATTATTAAACATACCTATATGACCATAGTTCCACTCAACAATTGATGTAATTTATTTTATTCAAATCCCATACTATATCTACACAAATTATTATCTCACATCTTCAATATTACGTGCTTCGGCCTGAGGGGCTAAATCACACATAGAGAATAATAGCTAGAAGAGTTATTTTCTCATGTAAAAAATCAATAAACATATTATAATATTTATGTACAAGCTTTCAATACTTACATATTACGGTACGTCTAGAGAGTAGTGACTTCCTTCCTTACCACTGGCTTTCTGATCGGAGACTGAACTTATTTGGTTTAAAGACTGCTTCTTTATATAGTAAAAATCCCTTAACCCGTTCTTTAAGCTGATTGGTAGATTCATTAACCTGTTCTTTAATTTGATTGGTTAACGATGACTCTATTAACTCGTTCTTTAATCTGATTGGTTAAAGATGACGTATTCGCGACATTGTCTTAATGTTACCTAAGTTCGTGGAATCTGCTTGCTAATGATAATTAATTTCGAGGAAATTTGCCTGGTTCTATCCGGTTTTAACTGACTGTTAATGACATCCTGTTGTAATATAATAATATGGTCCAATTCTTTGAATCTGCCCATCAAGCTAATTACAATTCTTCGAATCTGCTCATTATGCTTATGGCATTCCTTACCTCGAAATATGATGAAATGCAAATGCTTGTGATGTTTTATCTTAATACTAAGCTTCAACTTGCTTGCTCCTATTAAATTCACTTTGCTAAATAGAACGTTGATTCCAGTCTACTACATAGCTCCTTCCTCTATTTAAAAGTTTTCATCGTTACATAAAAATGGTAAAACTTTTACGAAATCAAAACCTAAAAATAATATACCTTAACATTGTATACCTAAACATTTACATATAAACTCGTGTTAACACATATATACCTCTACATGTTTTACATATACAATCACATAAACACGTGTCCATTAGCTTAACGTAATGTCTCTAATCACTGTCCGTTACTGTAGATTTGCAATGTCATAAGTGTTTCTAAATGTATCACTTCACTGTCTTGATCAATGTACCATCAGCTTGAGTAGGTAGTCGCAGTCATTTTGCAGTAGATGCGATTTGAAGGTCGTTCCTTCAGTCGGCCATGTTCCATAACTTGCTCGGTAGAATTACGTTGCATCCATGTTGATCTCGTTCCATGTCGCATGAAGTTCCTGACTGTTGGTAAGTTGTCGATGGCTTGCAGTGCTATGGTAGTTTACTCTTGAAAGCTGCTAGTGCATTCTTCTCGTAGCCGTCATCCTGAAAAAGAAAACAGACCCAGGGACGGCGTGCGCCCTGGTCGTTGGTGGTAGATTAATTTTGTTTCTCCTGATTCATGGCTTATGCACTTTCTCGTCAATGCAAGATAGGGACTAGAACATGCGGCTTGTATTGCTTTCGCTTACGTGACTGAATGGCAATGGAATTATCATTCGTATAAACAAAGTTATAAATGGATAAACCTTAACCAATTAACCAATGAAACAAACTCTATAATGGCTCTGTTACTTGCTGTAAAACATACTTGACTGTGATTTAGTAAGTATAATGTTTACTCGACAGTGTGTGTGTGTGTGACATACATTATTTGCCTAACCTTTCGTCTTACTATCTTCTCAATTTGTAATGCAAATGTGTTTACCTTATTTTTATTTATCATTATTATGTGTTTGTGCCCAAGTTCTGCAATGTGTGCAATATTTATGTGTCTCTCTAAGTTCTCTGTCCTTGTAGGCAGTTACGTTATTAAATGCAATGATTACTTGATTTTGATTTAAATTGGTATGTAATTTAATTATCTATCAAGGAATATTCTCGTAATCCAACATGTGTGGCTTAACGAACTCTTTATGCTCTTATACAGGGTGTCACAGTCGCACTGTCATGACTACTGCACTTTCCTTGTTAGTAATCATCATTCAAGCTTGCAACTTTTTAAAGTTTGTCAGAGGCTCCATTTTGGCTTACGACCCATTACGGTTCTCCATTGGTCTTCACACATTCTCTTGAACGTTTGCGAGCAATTACGCTTCGCCAGGGATGAAAAGAAGTTCTATCAAGGTCCAAATACCTATTAGTTAAGAGTATAATCATTTATCATTCATACAAGTGCGTGCTTACTGCTTACCCTGTTTCACCCTTTTCTTTCTTTTTTTGTCCATTTTGTTACATTGCCGTAACTGAGGTATGAAAACATTCCTTGCATGTGATTAACTTTTTCTAATTTCTGTACAAGACATTTCATCATACTATAACTCTGATAACAGAAAATGTGTCTCAAATCAAACTATCTAATTATTGCATTTAGTTTTCAATTTAAAAATTCATTTTTTTTTCTTTTTCATTACAGCATCTATATGTTGTTACTCTAAGTATGTATGCAACTTGATTAGGTTGTGTTTCTATTCTAATTTTATAACTTGTGTAATTGATTCTTGTTCTAGCAAGTTTATTGACTCCATAATGCCAAATGTATCTACTCAATGTTTACTTCCTTGTTGTCCCAATGTCTGTATTTGGTGTTGATATACTGTGCTATTAATTTTTTTCGAAGCCTAAATTAATCGAAGTTCAAGATCAGTCACATAGTTTTTTAAAATAACAATGTCATTTTAGCTATTTTTACCGAAATTTACTCATGCCATTAATTTCTTGAAGAGTAATTATTATTAGTATTATACTACAAGTCGCGCAAGCGCGGCTTGAAGCCGCTACGCGGAGGGCGTGGAAAACCTCGTACTCGGAATACCTCGTAGTTGGAAAACCTCGTTGATGCGACAAAATCGCGAATCGGTCCGTGTACGGCCGCGATTCGGTAGTTTGCGGGTAACGTTTGTCGTTTATCCGAAGTCCTGGGACAAATTTGTTTTACGGGACACTTTCGGTACGCCGCCGGACGCTGTCCACCGCCTCTAAGTACGTTAAAAAATGATTTTCGAAATCGGAACATTTTTACACCTTTTGTGTAAAATGTGTGAGAAATGTTTTCCTGGGACAATTGTTCGGGACTCTGATGTGAAAGACGCCACTTCATACGCACTTGTATGCAATGCTGCTATCGATACATTCCCTGCGCCACGTCATGAGCCACATTACGTCAATCCTCGGGAACGGGAGTCCTGACCTTGACAGAATGTGATGCTCCACGCGTCAGACCGGCCAAGCAAGGCCAAGCTATGCAACGATCCCAGTAACATCTGGTGTGTCTCGCCCGTCCGAAGGTCGTGAATCTCCGAGCCGTTGCCTGATTATTTGAAAATTCAAGGTTCGGTTGTATTACCATGTAAGGTTTTACATTTACTTCTGATGAGGAAAAATCGCAAACCGAGACATTTTTCCATTTTTTCTTTCATTCTCGGCTATGGAAATTAAACAGTATAAATCTGAGGCGACAAATGCATGGCAAAGAATAATCAAAAAGTTCAATTGCTGACTCTTCCTTGTTTTCCGACACTTTTTCGGGACGTCGCCGGATACTATCCGCCGCCCCGAAGCTGCGGGTAAAAGAGGATGTAGTAAAAAAATGTTATTACATTATTTAACAATCACACATTGATTACCGGTCGGAAGCCAAAAACACGGGCGAATATCACAAACAATAAAATGTTTGTTATCAAAAAGTAGGTAACGGTCCCGTGCGTGCAGAGTGATATTTTTGGTTTCCCCTAAAAAAGGCTACTATGATGCACGCTCGTCAAGGTGATTAATTTTGCCCCGAAAAAGATGCCCGCGAATCTGTAAAAATGTTTGTTCAAGTTAATTTTTTGCCCACAGAGGGTGAAACGAAGGGTTTAAACGTTAATTACCGAATTCCCTGAATCTTTTTTCATTTTTATAGTGTAACATTAAAAATCACATCTTTTCCTTTGGATCCCCTCCTAGCCCATTTAAATTGTGGTGCAACACTTTTTAAAAAGATAAATTTTGTTACGTGGCAAATTTGTAATATCCATAACGTATCGGCCAATATATTAAATTGAAAAAAAATCAGCCAAAATCCTTCGTGAAGGATCGATCCAATGTTGTGAACCGATCTAGTGCTTAAAAAAAATATCTGCCATACATTTTAAGCCCTTAACTTTGAAACTCAACATAAAAACAGACGTCCCTGACGGCATTGTAATTTGCAAACTTTGGGGCTTTACCGTGAACCCAAAAATTTCCAAAAATTTGGAACCGGAAAATCCAAACAATGTTCCATAAAAAGAGAATGAAACGTTTTTCCGAAAATGTTTTTCCCCAGACCGCCAGTATTTGTAAATGTTTACACGTTAAAACAAAAAACGAAAAAAAAAATTCCAACTTTGCGATTTTTTCCCTCGCAATCGGAAAGAAATATCGGGGCAATTTTGGTTTTAACCCGTTCGCTATTTATTTGGCTTTCGGAATTGTCAAACCTCGGGGCTCTACCACGCATCTCAAAATTTCAAAAAAATGGAAAATGGAAAATCCAAACAATGTCCGAAAAAAAGAAAACGGTACACATTTTTGCCGTCTGGACCCCTCGCGTTAACTCCGCACGGGCACTTCTCACACGCCGTAAGTGAATTTGAAAATTCAGGATTTTTTAAACATTTTTTTATTTAAACAGCAAATTTAACTTTTTTCGAAATTACGCGCATTTCAAAATGTTCATCGTTGCCCCGGCCAAAGTAATGGAACGGTCCTAAAACCCTTGACGGTGTCTGTACCCTGAAAGATTTCGAACGCGCCGGTACCGTCGGCGTTCGGGTGCAAAGCCTACTTTGGGCGCGGCAACCGTGAGATAAAATAATTATGATTTCTTGATGCCAAAACGGACACGCATGTCAATTTGGGGGGTTCCATAACTAATTTACAAATGCTACAAAATGGGTCATGTTTGGTATCACGATTATCGTAAAGGTCCAATCGATGCCTTTAAAACATCCGTGAATTTTAGAAAAAATGTGTGCCATGCTTTTTACGATTTTAAATGAAAACTCATACTGTAAAAAAGTGTCCCGAATCGTGTTCGAAGGCATCTACTAATCCGGGGTTCGAGCCAAGGTTCTCAAACTAATTTTACTAGGAAAACGCTAAAGTCCAGCCGCGTTGTTGGATGAGCGTAATTGGTGTATTGAGCTGCCATGTGTTATGCGGATTTTCTGTTGTTCTGTGAAAAAATCATTACTAAGTTGAAGATTTTTTTTAAATTAAATTAAATTAAATTTAATGAAAAATTAACCTAAATTTTTAATTTTTTTAATTAATTGTAATTTAAAAAAAGGAAAAAATCGTAATATTGAAATTTTCATAAGAAATAATTATTCAATTGCGCACAAATTTTACACAAATATATGAATTTATAAAATTAAGGTTCTGTGAAAAAATTATTACAATAGGATAAAGCATATAGGTGTTATAAGTCAAAGAATTGTTTTAAAAAAGGAAAAAAACGTAAAATTTCGATTTTCATGAGAAATAGTTGTTTGATTGCGCTCAAATTTCACACGAATACATAAATTCATAAAATTAAGGTTCTGTGAAAAAATCATTAAAATCGGACAAAGCATGTAGGTGTTATAAGCTGAAGAAAGTTTTTAAAAATCGAAAAAATTCGTAAAATTGCGATTTTCATGAGAAATAATTTTTCGATTGCGCTCAAAAACGTGGCAGTTCTTCGTTCAGAGATTTCGAAGGCCTTTATAAAATTTCATCGCAATTGGAGTATCGGTTTAGCCGGAATCGTGTTAACAGACACACAAAAATACAGAAAAAAAAAACATTCCGGATTTTTTTCTCCAGTGTAGTGAAATGGAATCTTCGCTTCGCTCGCTACGCTCATCCAATTAAAATTCCTCAGTCATTTCTCTACATAAATGTGCCTTGGTTAGCGGAAATTAAACCTAGGGAAGACGATTTTTTTATTTTTTTTAAATTGCACTGTCAAATTTTAAAAATTGACCAACTTTGGGAATTTTTTTCGACAATTTTGAATAAGAAGTGGGGACCAATTTTTTTAAGGCTTGTTACCCAATTCATTGGCTTTTGTAATTGGCAAACTTTAAGGCTTTACCGTGAACCCAAAAATTTCAAAAAATTTGGAACCGAAAAATCCAAACAATGTCCCATAAAAAGAGAACGAAACGTTTTTCCGAAAATGTTTTTCCCCAGGCCGCCAGTTTTTGTTAATGTCTACAAGTTAAAACAAAAAACGAAAATTCGGGAATGCTTCAAGTAATATCTGCGTTTTTTATAAAATTTTCTCGTTTCCAAATCCAAATTGTTTATCGCCGTCCCGGCCAAAGTATGATAGTCGGCCCGGAACCCTTCGTTTCGCTTGTACCCGTAATTATTTCGAACGCGTAGGAACCGTCGACGATTGGGTGCGTAGCATACTTTTGGGCGCGTCAACCGTGAGTACAAAAACTGTCAAAAACCACGTTTTTCGCGATTTTTGACTTTTTGACCCGGAAGCAAATTTTTGTCGGGTCGCGGGTATTTTTATTTTCGTAAATGTCGATCTTTTCTCGTGGAGGAGCGTCCAAAATGTACGCGTTTATCATGCTCCTTGGCGGAGAAAACGTCTTGCGTGGAAAAACTCGGTTTCCGCCGCCAGTCCAGAGTTAACGTAGTATTAATAGTTAGACAAGTCGCGCTCACGCGTGGCTTGAAAGCCGCTGCGCGGAATGAATTGGAAAAACCGCGTACTTGAAAAACCTCGTAGTTAGAAAACCTCGTTGCCGCGACAAACTCGAGAATAGTCCCGCGTACCGCCGGGATACGGTACTTTGCGGTTCACGTTTGTCGTTCATCCGAATACTTGAGACAAATTTGTTTTCCGGTACACTTTCAATACGCCGTCAAACCCTGCCTTCCATCTAAAAGAACCTTGAAAAAAAATTCGAAATCTAGTATTTTTTACGCCTTATGTAAATTTCCTGGATGTAAAATTTTCCGGGACGCTTTTTTGGAACGAAAAATGTTTGGCATGACCGCCCGGTACCATAGATCCCAAGATGGAGCCGATCGGACGAAAAATGCCCGAGCTACTAAAGACCTCGCGGTTGGGCTACTTTCGGGTACGTGTAAATGTTAGCCTCATCCGCGCGGTTCCGTAGAGTCCAAAATGGACCCAATCGGGCAATGATTGCGCCTTTTGTAAAATCAGGGACATAACTTTTTTCGGGACGCTTTTACAGTACGTCTAAATCTTCCCCACGTCCGCGCGGATCCGTAGAGCCCAAGATAGACTATATCGGACATACTGTGCATTTCTCGAAAATCCGGGACAACAGTTATTCCGGAACGCTTCACCGTTACGGTACGTCAAAATATGCACATCGTCCACCCGGTTCCGTAGAGCCCGAGATGAACCCGATCGGACTGTAGTTGTGGAAGATATAAAACAAATAAAAGTTTTACCCCAATATGACTGACCACTATTTTGACAAATTCCAAAAAAGCTTTTGGCCACGTTCAAATGAAGGTGTTTCGTGGCCGTTACCTTGGACAGGGCCCTCTGACGTCATCGGAATGAAAAATATAAATTTAAAATTTTCAAAATGTCCCAAAAAGGGTGAAGGAATGCTCGGATCACTGTTTTGACTTTAAAAATAACCCCTGTTAATAACCCCTGCTGCGTCCGACCGATACGGTCCCATAGAGCCCAAGATGGAACCTGAACGGACGTTAATTGTCAGAGCTATCAAAAGAAACAATGTTTTTTGGATTTTCCTAAATAGACCAACCATTTTAAAAATAAAATAATTTAGTACAAGGGCCGTAAATCCCTCTGACACCATTGGTATCGCCCCAAAAAAGAAATGGCATAAAGATATTGATCCAATGCAATAATTTTCATTTCCATAATCTCCCCCCCCCCATCCAATCAAACTGTCATTGCGGCGTCTAGTCAAAACAGTCCTCGAAAATCGGATGTCTTGGACGCGGCCCTGTGACGTAATTGGAAAGAGCAAAACCGAAAAAAGTTAGTAAATTTCACTAAATATTCAAGGTTTATGTATTGAAAACTCTACTTTACACCCCCTTCCCCCTCCCCCTCCATCATATACCCACATCATAGCCCATCACAATGGAAATGCTGGTATTAAACCTTGTTTCCGCAAAAAGCTGGAAGATGTTGATAAAATGTATTAATTACCATTTCCAAAATTTCCCCCCCCCCACAATTGCCCGAGTTGTTGAGAAAAGAAATGTTTTTTGGATTTCCCAAAATTGACGTTCAATTTTGCACGACGCTTTCGGACTCGCCTTGGCCTCCTGAACACTTGTTAAAAAACTTTTTTGATTTTGGTACCACTTGGTATTTTTCCGGGTTTTTCCGGGACGCCCAATTTTCCTGGTCGCTTTTCCGGGACGCCAAAATGTCGGCGTCTGACGTCCGGTTCCGTAGTGTCCGAGGTGGCGTAGATCGGACAACAATTGCAAAAGTTATTAACAAAAGTAATGTTTTTTGGATTTTTCAAAAATGACCTACGATTTTCCGAAACACTTACGGACTCGCTTCGACCTCCGAAACATCGTGGAAAAAGAATTTTGCAAATCGGACAACTTTTGTATTTTTTCAGGATTTTTCCGGGACGACGAATTTTCCGGGACGCTTTTCCGGGAAACGAAAAAATTGGCCTCGTCAGTCCGGTTCCGTAGAGCCTAGGATGGCCCGGATCAGAGAAGAACTGCCCGAGTTATGACGAAAAGAAATGTTTTTTGGATCCCCCAAAATGACCAACCACTTTTTTGAGAAATTCAGAGAAATTTTTTGCACACGTCTAAAATTTGACAGATCCTGACTATGTTTTTTGGACCCGGCCCGCTGGCGTGTTCAGTTTGGCTAAAAACTCAAAATGAAAAAAATTCAAATCCCAAATTCCCCTTTGGCACCCCAAAAAGGGTGACGGTAGCCCTGGGTCAAAACACGTCAATTTCCCAGTGAAAAATTATAATCGTAACGTTTTTAGCCGTCCTGCAGTCCCTGTCGTGTTTGTTATGTACTGAAAACTCGACTTCCCCCCCCCCCTTCCCCTCGCCCACCTTCATATCAACTCATCATGGCCCATCACGACGGAAATACTGATATTAAACATAATTTCTGCAAAAGGCTTGAAGATATTGATCAAATGTATTAATTTCCATTTCCAAAATCCCCCCCCTCCCCCCCCCCTAAACTGTGTAATTGCGGCATCTAGTCAAAACAGTCCTCGAAAATCGGATGCCTTGCACGCAGCCCTGTGACATACTTTGAAAGAGCAAAACCAAAAAAAGTTCATAAATTTTCAATAAATATTTAAGGTTTATGTGTGGAAAAGTCGACTTTACTCCCCCCCTCCCCCACCCATTTCGTTCATAAACCCCTCATCTTGGCCCATCACGATGGAAATACTGGTATTGAACATAATTTCGTCAAAAGGCTTGAAAATATTGATCAAATGTATTAAATCCCATTTCAAAAATCCCCCCTCGCCCCCCCTTCCTCAAACTGTGTCATTGCGGGGTTAAGTCAAACAGTCCTCGAAATTCGTATGCCTTAGACGCGGCCCTGTGACGTAAAAACCGAAAAAAGTTAATAAATTTCACCAAATATTAAATGTTTAAGTATTGAAAACTCGACTTTACATTCCCCCTCCCCCTCCACCCCACAAAAATTGTCTGGGATTGCCCTCAACAGTAGTTCATGTCCTCGATTACCCCTTTATCATAACCCGACCCCTGTCGTGGTTCATTGATTTATATAAAACTAGGAAAACGCTAAAGTCCCGCCGCGTTGATGGATGAGCTTTTTTAAGTTTTTAGTTTGCGTGAGATATCATTACTTTTGCAAGTGCTTTGTTTTGCTGCCTACGCATTTTAGGTGATTGTTGTCAAGTTTCTATTGTTTCTTGTTAATTTGTTATTATTTACCGTAAAAATCTTATATTAAAAACTTTATTTCTAAGGATTCTGTCTAACTTTTCCAACTTTTTCTTTCAAAAGGTACTTTATCACCATAACCTCAATGCCCATGTTTTTTTTTATAGAATCGTTAAAAATCGAATTTTGAATATTTCCAGGTGGCAAGGTGTAAAATGAACCGGTTTGTTTGTGTTTTTAAATTTTTTTCTCGGTATTGGACGCAAAATCCGGGACAATTTATCCACCCTCTTGTGCGTCTTTCTCTAAGCTTTCGAAATCGCCAAAGAACAAAGCTCTAGAATTTACCCAAAATTTTGAAAAAATTCGGAAATTTTAAAATAGAAGAGCCAAAAATAAGAACACGGGACATTTTTTTAAACCGTTTACCATTTCGGCAGATGCAAAATGCACTTCTTCAGAGGTGACGTGGTGACGAAAAATTTGGAAAAATTTTCCCCGCCAAAATTGGCCCGTACAACCGGGAAATGTTTTGGGAAACGACAAAATCGAAATGTACCACGTCGCCGCGGCCAAACGAAGAGAGATGGGCGAAAAAGTCAAATGGCGGGTTTGTTGCCACTTTCTTTGCGCACCCGCCGGTGGTCGTGTCGAGTGGGTGGCGCGCGTACTCGCGGCGCAGCGTAGTCCGCCGCGCGGCGCCGTGTTTTCGGAATTTTTCGACTCGACTCGAAAAAACTCGTCAAAAAGGGTGGAACCCGGGGCGCGAGGGGTCAAACGTATTTTTTATCAAAATCCCAGATAAATTCCGGTCTTGTACGTCGCCGAGTCGGCCGCCCACGGAGAGGGGAAACGCCCGTTTCGGTCCGCCAAAGTCGGGCCGCCGCGAAAAGTGCGTTAGCAGACTCAGTATATGTACGATACGATACGATACGATACGATACGATACGATACGATACGATACGATACGATACGATACGATACGATACGATACGATACGATACGATACGATACGATACGATACGATACGATACGACAAGTCGCACAAGCGTGGCTTGAAGCCGCTACGCGGAGGGCGTGGAAAACCTCGTACTCGGAATACCTCGTAGTTGGAAAACCTCGTTGATGCGACAAAATCGCGAATCGGTCCGTGTACGGCCGCGATTCGGTAGTTTGCGGGTAACGTTTGTCGTTTATCCGAAGTCCTGGGACCAATTTGTTTTACGGGACACTTTCGGTTCGCCGCCGGACGCTGTCCGCCGCCTCTAAGTACGGTGAAAAATGATTTTCGAAATCGGAACGTTTTTACGTCTTTTGTGTAAAATGTGTGAGAAATGTTTTCCTGGGACAATTGTTCGGGACTCTGATGTGAAAGACGCCACTTTATACGCACTTGTATGCAATGCTGCTATCGATACATTCCCTGCGCCACGTCATGAGCCACATTACGTCAATACTCGGGAACGGTCCTGACCTTGACAGAATGTAATCCAACTAACTAAAAGTGTCCCGGAACGAACTCAAAGGCTTCCACCAAACCCGGGTTCGAGCACAGGTTCTCAAACCAATTTTATTTACATTCCTTTATTCTTCCGCTACATTAACGAGCCTTTGTCGTTCCAAATCGAACCGAGGAAAACCAATATTTTAAACTTGTAAAGTTGCACTGCAAAATGTTAAAAAATTTCCAACTTTGCGATTTTTTCCCTCGCAATCGGAAAGAAATATCAGGGCAAATTTGGTTTTAACCAGTTCGCTATTTCATTGGCTTTCAGAATTGTCAAATCTCGTGGCTCTACCACGCATCTAAAAATTTCAAATAAATGGAAAAAGGAAAATCCAAACAATGTTCAAAAAAAAAACGGTAAACATTTTTGCTGTCTGGACCCCCCGCGTTATCTCAGCACGGGCACGCACGGGCGCACGGGCGGTAAGTGAATTTGAAAATTCAGGATTTTTTTAGAATTTTTTATTTAAGGCTATTCCAGAGCATTCTTACCAATATTTTGAAAGTCAACGGAAAATGGCTAAAAGTTGGTTGGATGAAAGATAAACTTGAATAAAAAAGGAAAAAAAATACCTTTTTTTTGGACGGGACAAAAGCTCTATTTTGGCCATTATATGCAAATTTTGGGTCATTACGGAAATGAATGTTTTGGATGCAATGTTTAATTTTTAGCTATGATTTTTTTTTATTGCTTCAAAACAACTTTGTCTTTGGACTGAGTATAAGGGAAAAGAATTTTCTGAAATAATGTTCGATGTACGATTTTTTTGTCACATGTTACAAAAAAGAGTTTTGAACACGAACACAAAAAAAATCATTCATCAAAAGTTATTACATAAAATTAGTTTCCCTTGTACTCAGTCCAGAGACAAAGGTGTGTTGAAGCAATAAAAAAAATAATAGCTAAAAATTAAATATTGCATCTAAAACATTCATTTCCGTAATGACCCAAAATTTGCATATAATTGCCAAAATAGAGCTTTTGTCCCGTCCAAACAAAAAGTTATTTTTTTCCTTTTTTATTCAAGTTCATCTTTCATCCAACCAACTTTTAGCCATTTTCCGTTGACAATCAAAATATCGGTAAGAGTGCTCTGGAATAGCCTTGTTTATTTCAAAATGTTCATCGTCACCCCGGCAAAAGTATTGTAACGGCCCTAAAACCCCTAACGGTGCTTGTCCCCGGAAAGATTCCAAACGCGCCCGTACCGTCGGCGTTCGGGTGCAAAGCCTACTTTGGGCGCGGCAACCGTGAGATAAAATAATTATGACTTCTTTATGCCAAAACGGACACGCATGTCAATTTGGGGGGTTCCATAACTAATATACAAATGCTACAAAATGGGTCATGTTTGGTATCACGATTATCGTAAAGGTCCGATCGATGCCTTTAAACCACTTGTGAATTTTAGAAAAAATGTGTACCATGCTTTTTACGATTTTAAATGAAAACTCATACCGTAAAAAAGTGTCCCGAATCGTGTTCGAAGGCATCTACTGATCCGGCGTTCGAACCAAGGTTCTCAAACTAATTTTAATAAAATTCCTTCGTCATTTCTCTACATAAATGTGCCTTGGTTAGCGAAAATTAAACCTAGGGAAGTCGACTTTTTTATTTTTTTAAATTGCACTGTCAAATTTTCAAAATTGTCCAAATTTGGGAATTTTTTATGCCCATTTTGAAAAAGAAGAGTTAACCAATTTTTTTAAAGCTTGTTACCCAATTCATTGGCTTTTGTAATTGGCAAACTTTGGGGCTTTACCGTGAACCCAAAAATTTCCAAAAATTTGGAACCGGAAAATCCAAACAATGTCCCATAAAAAGAGAATGAAACGTTTTTCCGAAAATGTTTTTCACCAGGCCGCCCGTTTTTGTTAATGTTTACACGTTAAAACAAAAAACGAAAATTCGGGAATGCTCCAAGTAATATCTGCGATTTTTATAAAATTTTCTCGTTTCCAAATCCAATTTGTTATCGCCGTCCCGGCCAAAGTATGATAGTCGGCCCGGGACCCTTCGCGGTGCTTGTACCCGTAATTATTTCGAACGCGTAGGAACCGTCGACGATTGGGTGCGTAGCATACTTTGGGCGCGGCAACCGCGAGTACAAAAACTGTCAAAAACGACGTTTTTCGCGATTTTTGACTTTTTGACCCGGAAGCATATTTTTGTCGTGTCGCGGGTATTTTTGTTCGAAAATGTCGATCTTTTCTCGTGGAGGAGCGTCCAAAATGTACGCGTTTATCACGCTCCTTGGCGGCGAAAACGTCTTGCGTGGAAAAACTCGGTTTCCGCCGCCAGCCCAAAGTTAACGTAGTAATAATAGTTAGAAAGTCGCGCAAGCGCGGCTTGAAGCCGCTACGTGGAGGGCGTGGAAAACCTCGTACTCGGAATACCTCGTAGTTTGAAAACCTCGTTGACGCGACAAAATCGCGAATCGGTCCGCGTACGGCCGCGTTACGGTAGTTTGCGGGTAATGTTTGTCGTTAATCCGAAGTCCTGGGACAAATTTGTTTTCCGGGACACTTTCAGTACGCCGCCGGACGCTGTTCGCCGCCTCTAAGTACGGTTCAAAATGATTTTCGAAATTGATAATTTTTACGCCTTTTGTGTAAAATTTGGGAGAAATGTTTTCCTGGGACAATTGTTCGGGACTCTGGTAGACTGTAACCGCCATCCTCAGCGTGTAAAAAATTGACCCACTTAAACAATTTTTCGAAATTATATAATATTCAAAATTTTAATGTGCGTTTTTTGCGCCCAGGATCTGAAAACGAAGGGTTGAGATGTTGTTGGGCGTAATCGCCGAACCTTTGACGTATTTTATAAGCCAACAAAAGTATAGTAGAATTGTTGAAGGCATATCCGTTAAATGACAAAAAAGAAAATGTTTATCCCAAAATGACCAACAGCTACTCTTTTAAGAAATTTAAAAAAAAATTGGCCACGTTGAAATGAAGGTGATTCGGGGAATGCGGCCCCCTGACGTAATCGGAAGGGAAAAAAATTTATAAATTTTGACAATGCCCCTAAAAGGGTGACGGAATGCCCGGATTACTGTTTTTACTTCAAAAATTTCCCCTGTAATAAACCACTGCTGTGCTTGACTTATACAGTTCCATAGAGCCCGAGATGGACCCGATCGGAAGAAAATTGCCCGAGCTATAAAAGAATCAATGCTTTTTGGATTTTCCAAAATGACAAATATATTTTAAAAGAAACTTAACTAAATTAGTATTAGGGCCGTAACCTCTGATGCAGCCCTCTGACGCCATTGGAAACGCCCCAAAAATGAAATGGCTTGAAGATATTAATGAAATGTCTTAATTTCTATTTCCAAAACACCCCCCCTGCCCCCCCCCCCCCCCCACCAAATAGTGTCATTGTGGTGTCCAGTCAAACCATCCTCAAAAAATTCGGATTCGTACTGAAAAAGTTAGAAAATTTTCCAAAAATCAAGTTTAATATTAAAAAAACTCAAACCCCCCCCCCCCCCCTCCCCCAATCACCCCTCGCCACTTTGTCCTCTCGCCCCTCGTTGTGTTCGTTGATTTGGACTTTGCCCCCCCCCCCCCCCCCCCCCCCCCCCCCCCCCCCCCCCCCCCCAAAAGCCCGCAATCCCCAACCTAAAGGAAGTCCTATAGTAGAAACATGATTTTATTAGTGGAAGTTTGTCTCTCGATACTTTTGTTGTACTTAGGCGGGCTGAACCCCACTGTTTGGGGAAGTCATGTTTTCAATTTTCAAGGCTGTCTAAACGCTTCTATGCCATGATTTTATGATTTGCCGTGCATAGATTTTTTATATGGACTTCATGACTGGAATTAAAAAAATATTCCCCAATCAGAGCCCCCCTATCAATGTTGACAAATTACTAAATTCATACAAAAAATAGATTTCTTATAATGTAGTGTTTGTTTGTTCTTTTGGAGCCTTTCTTGCAAAAACGAACGAAAATATATTTTTTAATGTTTTTGATCATTATAAATTTGGTAAAAAATACCTGAGGGAAAATAGCACAATTTTAATGGCTTTTTTTTTGCGGCGGGATCTAAAAAACGAAGGGTTGAGATGTTTTGGCCGTTTTTTCCCAAAACCTTTTTGAGTTTTTTATAAGCCAACAAAGGTAATCGAATCGTTGAAGGCATATCCGTTAAATAAAGTTTATTTTTCCATGCATACGAAAAATACGTTTTTTTAGGGCCCTTTGGGTTTTACAAGCCACGTTTGAGTCCCGATTTGGCGCTCGGGACATTCAAAATTTGGAGTCGAAGTAATTTTTTTTTAAAGTTTTCTTTTTAAAAAATAATGACAGCACATGGAGGGACATAAAAGTCGAAATGGGCCCGTTTTGGGCATTAAAAAAGAGCATGTGTAAAAGAATGTTTTTTTTTCAATGCAAAAACCAACACGCACGCAACTTGTCTCCCCATGTCTCCCTTAAAACTTAACCAAATGCGAGATGTTTGGTATGAAAATTTTCCGAAAAGACGGATACAAGGTTTTTTTTTTCTGAATTTTACAAAAAAAATTTACCGTGCTTTTGTGCCCTTTTAATGAAAAATTTTAAAACTATCAAAAAGTGTCCCGGCCGACCCGAAGGCTTCCCCCTCCCCGGGTTCAAAACCCAGGTTCTCAAACCATTTTATTTCATCCTTTCATTCTTCCGCTACATTAACGAGCCTTTGTCGTTCCAAATCAAAACAGAGGAAAACCAAAATTTTAAAAAACTTTTAAATTTGCATGCAAAATGTTAAAAATTTTCCAACATTGCGATTTTTTCCCTCGCAATCGGAAAAAAATATCGGGGCAATTTTTGGTTTTTAACCCGTTCGCTATTTCATTGGTTTCAGAATTGTAAAACCCCGCGTGGCTCTACACGCATTTAAAAATTTTTAAAAAAAAGGAAAATGGAAAATCCAAACAACCCAAAAAAAAAAAAACGGAAAACTTTGCCGTTGGCCCCCCCCGCTTTAACTCGACGGGCACTTCCCAACGCTTAAGTGAATTTGAAAATTCATTTTTTTTTTAAATTTTTTATTTAAACAGAAATTTTTAACTTTTTTAAAATTACGCGCATTTAAAAATGTTCATCGTCCCCCCGGGAAAAGTATTGAAACGGCTCTAAAACCCCTAGGGGTTTGCCCCCGGGAAAGTTTCCCAAACGCCCCCTTACCTCGGCGTTCGGGTGAAAAAGCGTACTTTGGAAACGGCAACTTTGAGAAAAAAAAATTATGTTTTTTTGATCCCAAAAACGGACACGCATGTCAATTTGGCGGGCCCATAACTAAATACAAAATGCTAAAAAATGGGTCATGTTTGGTATCACGTTTATCGAAGGTCCGATCGATGTTTTAAACCCACTTGTAAATTTTTAAAAAAAAAGTGTCCATGCTCTTTACATTTCAATAAAAAACTCATACGAAAAAAAGTGTCCCGAATCGTTTTCAAAGGATCTACTGATCCGGGGGTTCAAACCCAAAGGTTCTCAAACTAATTTTTTTAAAATTTTCCTTCATCATTTTTCTACTTTAATGTCCTTGGTTAGGGGAAAATTAAACCTGGGGAAGTCTTTTTTTTAAATTTTTTAAATTGCACTGCAAATTTAAAAAAATGGTTTATTTTGGGGAATTTTTTTTCGCCCATTTTGAAAAAGAAAAGGGGAAAAAATTTTTTTTGAAGCTTGTTACCCAATTCTTTGGTTTTTGTTTTTGGCAAACTTTGGGGTTTTCCCGGGAACCCGAAAAATTTCCCAAAAAATTTGGAACCAAAAAATCCAAACAATGCCAAAAAAGAGAACGAAACTTTTTTCCCCAAAAATTTTTTTTTCCCCGGGCCCGCCAGTATTGTTAATGTATCACGAAAAAAAAAAACAAAAATTTTGGGAATGCCCCAAAAGTATATTGCGTTTTTTATAAATTTTCTCTTTTCCAAAAATCCAAATTGTTTATTCGCCGTCCCGGCCAAAGTATGATGTCGCCGGAACCCTTCCGGTGTTGTACCCGTAATTATTTCGAACCGGGAGGAACCGTCGACGTTTGGGTGTATAGCATACTTTGGGCGCTGCCACCGCAGTACAAAAACTGTCAAAAAAGACCCCTTTTTCGCGATTTTTTTCTTTTTACCCGGGAAACAAATTTTTGTCGGGTTGCGGGTTTTTTTTTCGGAAAATTTCAAAACTTTTTTCGTGGAGAAAAGGGAAAAAATGTGCGGTTTATCACGCTACTGGCGAAAAAACTCTTGCGTGGAAAAACTTCTTTCCGCGCGCTGTCCAGAGTTAACGTGTATTAATATTAGGGCAAATCGCGCTTGCGCGCGGGCTTTAAGCCGCTACCGGATGGGCCGGTTGGGGAAAACCCCGTTACGCGACAAAATCGCGAATCGGTCCGGAAGGGGCCCCGGGTACGATAGTTTTGGGGAACGTTTGTCGTTTTAACCCAAGACTGTGAAAAATTTTTTTTTCCGGGACACTTTCAGTACGCCCCCTCTAAGTAGGTGCAAAAGATTTTCGAAATTTAAATTTTTTTCCCCTTTTGTTAAAAGTGGGAGAAATGTTTTGTGGGCAATTCCGAGACAAAAAAATTTTTTCGGTAAATCTAAATCTTCCCCCCCTCCCCCGCAGATCCGCAAAGCCCAAGAGGACAGGATCAGGGGATATCGCAAATTTTTTATAAATCCTGGACAAAAGTTTTTCCGTGACACTTTTCCGGGTTATCAAAATATGCCCCTGTCCGTCCGGTTCCGTAGAGCTCGAGATGTACCTGATCGTATTGTTGTGGAAGTAAATAAAAAAAAAAACGTTACCACAAAAAATGACCAACTACTATTTTTAGAAATTTTAAAAAGTTTTTGGGGACGTTGAAATGAAATTTTCGGGGGAATGCGGCCCCCCGACGTAATCGGAAGGAAAAATTTAAAATTTAAAAATTTTTAAAATGCCCCAAAAGGGTGACGGGAAAGCCGAGCACTGTTTTGACTTTAAAAATTCCCCTCTAATAAAAACCCCTGCTTCGATTGACCAATCAGTTCTATAACCCCCAGATGAACCCGTCGGAAAAAATTTCTCGAGCTATAAAAAAATCAATTTTTTTTGGATTTTCCCCAAAAAAGCCCCAAACCCCTTAAAAAAAAACGAAAAGAAATTAGTGTTGGGCCGTAACCTCTGATGCAGCCCCCTGGGCCCTTGGAATTGCCTCAAAAAGAAATGGCTTGAAGAATCAATGAAATGTCTTAATTTTTTAAATTTAAAAAACACCCCCCCCCCCCCAAAACACACAAAAAAAAAGTGAAGGCATTAGTCAAAACACAAAAAAAGTCCTCGAAATTTTTATTTGTACTGGAAAAAATTAATAAATTTCATGAATAATTAAGGTTATTCTTTTTAAAATCGACTTTTCCCCCCCCCCCCAAATCACTCCTCGCCACTTTTTTCTTTCGATTCCCGGCGGTTTGTTGACTTTACTTTGCCCCCCCCCCCCCCCCAAAGCCCGCCCCTGCCCAAACCCTAAAGGAAAATCGCTAGTATGAAAAATTTTTTTTCTATTAGTGGAAGTATTAAATTGTCGTCTCGAACTTTGGTTTCACCTAGGCGGGTGAGCCCCACTTTGGTGGAAGTCTTGCTGTCTCGATTGCCTAAGGCTGTCTAAACGCTTCTATGTCATGATGTTTCGAGTGCATGTCATATGCTGGGGTTTTATAGGACATTCATTTCGTATTTAAAAAAGTTTTCCCCAAACGGGGCCCCCCAACTTTAACCGACTAAGCCCGACTTATTACATCACTTCATAGCTAACAATAGTTTCTTATAATGCAAAAGGGTTTTTTTTCTGTAGGGAGCCTCTTCAAGTTCGAAAGCACTTTATTTAAAATGTTTGGTCAGTTAAATTAGCGTAAAAAAATTACTGACGAGAGTATTCAAAAATTTTTAAGTGCGTTTTTTGCGCCCATGATTGGAAAAAGAAGGTTGAGATGGTTTTTGGGTGTAACGCCAAACCTTTGACTATTTTATAAGTCACAAAGGGAAAACGAATCGTTGAAGGGATATCCGTTAAATGACGTTTTTTATTTGCATGCATACGAAAAAAAGACGTTTTTTTTTTTGCCCCCGGTTTACAAAACACTTTGAGTGCCGTTTTGGCGCCAGGACTTCGAAAAAGGATCGAAGTAATTTTTTTTAGAAAGTTTTTTATCTTGTTAGAAATTAATGAGACCAACATGGTAGGGGCATAAAGGCGAAATAGGGCCCGTAAGGGTCATTCAAATAAAACAGGGTTTTTAAAAAAATGTTTATTTTTCTATGCAGAACCGGACACGCATTGCAATTTTTTCCCCCCCCTGTCTACCATCAAACGTAACCAAATCGTGATGTTTGTATGACTAGGAAAGCGCTCCCAAATCCCGCCGCGTTGATGGATGGGTTTTTAAAACTTTATATCTTTTCTTACTTTCTTATTTATATTTTTTTGCAAGGCTTTTTTTTTGCTGCCCCCCCCCCCCAGCATTTTAGGTGAAGTTGTCAAGTTTTTTTTGTTTTTGTCAATTGGGATTTTTTACCCTAAAAAAAACTTTTATTTAAAAACTTTTTTTTATGGATTCTGGCTAAATTTTCCGACTTTTTCTTTCAAAAGGTACTACATAACCATACACCTTAATGTCCCATGTATAATATGAACGTTGCAGCCCACCCGGTTGGTCAGAATTCCGCCCAAATGCACGAAAAATCGCACAAAAAAGTCAAAAAACGTATATTAAAAGTTTTGTTTCCTCTCGATTCTCGGCTAACTTTTTCAGTTTTTTTCTTCAGAAGCAATACATCACCTATATGTTTAATGTCCATGTGAAATGATGAACGTTGTAGCCCAGCCCGTTTGTCAGAATTGGCCACAAATGGACACGAAAATATCGCACAAATTTGAAAAAAATCGTAAAAAGTACGATAGTCATGGAAATATTTCTTCGCGAGTGTACACAACAAAAACGTTTTGGCAAGTCTAAGTTCAGAGATGTTCGAAGGAACCTGTAATTTTCATTCAAGATCGACTATGCCGTTTGCCCACGGTCTAGAGACAGCGAAACAAACAGACGGAAAAAACAAACAAACAAAAAAAAAAAAAAAACAACCCGAGCTAAATTTTTTTGGGGGGGTCAGTTGAAATTGAAGTCATTCGCTTCACTCGGCCTTCAGCCTCGCTACGCTCATCCAACAGATTTCGTAAAGATCGGATACAAGGGGTTTTTACAATTCTTGAAATTTACACAATCAAATAAATATTTTACGTGCTTTTTGTGACCTTGAAATTGCAAAATTAACTACAAAGTGTCCCGGACCGAAATTCAAAAGGCTCTCGCCCATAACCCGGGTTCGAACTCAGGTTCTCAAAACAAAATTTTATTTAAATCCTTTTATAATTGCGCTACATTAACGAGCCTTGGTCGTTCCAAATCGAACCGAGGAAAACCAAAATTTTAAACTTTAAAAGTTTGCACTGCAAAAGTGTAAAAATTTTCCAACTTTGCGTTTTTTCCCCGACAATCAGAACCGGAATATCGAGGAAAATTTCTGTTTGTAACACGTTCGCATTTCATTGGCTTTCGGAATTGTCAAACCTCGAAGCTCTACCGGCGCATCACAAAATAAAAAAAAAATGGAAAATGGAAAATCAAACAATGTCCGAAAAAAAGAAAGAAAACGTAAAAAAATATTCCGTATGGACCCCCGCGTTAAACTTCGCACGGGCCACTTCATCACACGCTGTAAGTGAATTTGAAATTCTTTTTTTTTAAACATTTTTATGTTGTAAACAGCAAGTTAAGTTTTTTCAAAATTACGCGGCATTTCAAAAATGTCATCGTTCGCCGCGGCAAAATATTGTAACGGCCCTAAAACCTCTAACGGTGCTGGTACCGCGAAACGATAAACCCAAACGCGCCGTACCCGTCGGCGTACGACGGTGTTTTGCAAAAGAGTACTTTGGAACGGGCAACCGTGAGATAGAAAATAATTATGACATATTTTTCGATGCCACACAACGTACACGCATTCACTTTGGCGGGTTACATAACTAAAACAAAATGCTACAAAAACAGGGTCATGTTGGTATCACGATTATCGTTAAAGGTCCTATGGAGCTTTAAACACTTGTGAATTTTAGAAACAAATGATGTACCATGCTTTTTACGATTTTCAAAAGACACTCATACTGTAAAAAAAAGTGTCCCGAATCGTGTCGAAGGCATCTATCGATCACGGGGTTGAATACCAGGTTCGCAAAACTATTTTATTAAAATTCCTTTATCATTCCGCTACATTAATTGCCGTGGATTAGCGGAAATTAAACATAGGGAAGTCGATTTGTTTAATATTTTGTTTTAAATGCCTGTTCACAATTTTCCAAATTAACCAAAAACTTTGCCTGGAATTTTTTCGCCCATTTCCCATTTTTGAACAAAGAAAAGGGGGACCAATTTTTTTAATGCTTGTTACACCAATTCATTGGCTATTGTAATTGGAAAATTGGGGCTTACCAAAGAACCGAAAATTTCCAAAAATTGAACGAAAAATCAAACAAGTCCCATAAAAGAGAACGAAACGTTTTTATTCGCCGGAAAATGTTCTTTCCCCAGGCCGCCAGTTTTGTTAATGTTACACGTTGTAAAACATAAAAAGGAAAAGTCGGGGAACAACGCCCTAAGTAATATCTACGTTTTTTATAAAATTTTATCGTTTCCAAATTCCAAATTGTTTTCGCCGTCCCGGCCAAAGTATGCATTGTCGGCCCAGGATACACCCTTCGCGGTTGCTTGTACCCCGTAATTATTCGAAACGCCGTAGAAAAACCGTCGACGTTCAGGGTGCGTAGCATACTTTGGGTGCGGCAACCGCGAGTACAAGGAAAACTGTCTAAAACCAGTTTTTCTGCGATTTTTTGATCTTTTTGACCGGAAGCAAATGTTTTGTCGCGGTCGCGGGTATTAGTTTTTCGAAAATGTAGATCTTTTCCTCACGTGGAGGCGCGTCCAAATCGACACGCGTTTATTCACGACTCCTTGGCGTGAGAAAACGTTCTGCGTGGAAAAAACTCACGTCACACACACACGCGCCCAGGCCAGAGTTAACGTTTAGTATTAATAGATAGACAAGTCGCGGCGGTACACGCGGCTTGAAAGCCGACTGCTCGGAGCCGAATGGGGAAACCCATACAATGTAAACATCGTAGTTTGAAAACCTCGTTGACGCTACAAAACAGAGGAATCGGCCCGCGTACCGCCGGATTTACGGTACTTTGCGTTCACGTATTGTCGTTCATCGAAACCTTGGGGGGGGGGGGTGGGGGTGGGGTGGGTGCCAAAATTTTTTTCGGTACACTTTCCAATACGCCGTCAAACCCTAGCCCTCCACACACAAGAACAAAACAAGAAAAAAAAAATCCGGTGACGCATTTCCGGTGTGCTGTTTAAATCTGACTCCGCCCGCTACGGTTCCGTAACGCCCGAGAGGGACAAAGAACTGACCGACACACCCTGCGCCTTTCGTCAAAATACGGGACAAAAGCTTTATTCCGGGACACTTTCCTGTTCTTGTCATAAATCATGCCCACACGTTCCCACCGGTTCCGTAGTAAGCCGAGTATGAACGTGTGACTTGCTTAGAAATGTGGTAGATAAATATACAAGCAAAAAGTTTACCCCAATCATGAACTCCGACCACGTGAAAATGTAGGTGGTCGGGCACAAGAAGCCTTGCGACAGGGGCGCTCTTGACGTAATCATGAGAAAAATGATGAATTAAAATTTTTCAAAATGTGCCCAAAACGGAGCTGAAGTGCAATGCTCGATCACGTTTGACATGCAAAATTGCCCTGTTAACAACCCCTGCTGCGCGGACCGATTCGGTTCCTAGAGACCAAGATGGACCCGATCGGTCGAAAATTGCCGGAGCTATTCAAAGAAACAATGTTTTTTGGATTGTCCAAAACGATTTAAAATAGAAAAAGAATTTAGTATTAATGCCATAACTTGATTCGACCCTCTGAAGCCTCGTGGAAGAAAAAAAAGGAAAAAGAAAAGTTTTCCCCCAAAATGACCACAAATACTATTTTGAGAAATTCCACAATGGTTTTTTGCCACAATCAAATGAAGGTGTTTCGGGGCCGTAACTGCTGATAAATTATAATTTTAAAAAGCCCTTATAAGGGGTGATGAATGCTCGGATCACTGTTTTGACTTTAAAAAATAACCACTGTTAATAACCACTGTGCGTCCGACCAATACGGTTCCAAAGACCCCAGATGGACCCTATCGGACGAAAATTGCCAGAAGTATTAAAGAAAACATTGTTTTTTGATTTTCCTAAAATAGACCAACTATTTTTTAAAATAAAATAATTTAGTATAGGGCCGAAAAATCCCTCTGACGCCATTGTATCGCCCCAAACTTTAAATGGCATGAAGATATTGATCAAATGTATAATTTCCATTTCCAAAATCTAGCCCCCCCCAACCCCGTCCCTTCCTTTCAAATCTGTCATATTGCAGGCGTCTTGTCAAAACCAGTCCTCGAAAATCAGATGTCTTGACGCGGCCCATGTAGACGTATTGGAAAGAGCAAATCCGAAAAAAACGTAAGAGTAATTTTATAATATATTCAAAGTTTATGTATTGAAACACTCTCTTTACACCCTACCCCTCTTCCTACATCATATACCCCACATCATGGCCCATCACGATGTAATGCTGAATTAAACCTAGTTTCCGCAAATAGCTGGAGAGATGTTGATGAGATAGTGTATAATTCCCATTTCCCAAATACCCTCCCCCCCCACAATTGCCCGAGTTGTTGACGAAAAGAAATGTATTTTGGATTTGCAAATTAACGTTTCGATTGCACGAGCTTTCGGACTCGCCTAGGCCTCCTGGCACCTGTTAAAAAACATTTTTGATTTGATACCACTTAATATTTTCCGGGTTTGTCGGGACGCCCAATTTTCCTGGACGCCTTTTTCCGGGGACGCTAAAATGTCCGGGTCTGACGCCGGTCCGTATGTGTCTGGATGGCGTAGATCGACAAACAATTTGCAAAAATGATTAACAAAAAAGTAATGTTTTCGGATTTCCACACAAAAATGACACAACGATTTTTCCGAACATACTTACGGACTCGCTTCGCACCTCCGAAACATTGTGGAAAAAAAATTGCAAATCGAAACTTTGTACTTTTGCGGGTTTTCCAGAAAACATTGAATTTTCCGGGAACGCGTATTCCAAATACGAGAAAGGGGCCTCGTCAGTCGGTTCCGTTAGAGCACAGGATGGCCCTTATCGGAGAAGAACTGCCCGAGTTATACAAAAGAGAATATTTTTTAGATCCCCCCCAAAATGGGAACAAACCACTTTTTTTGAGAAATCAAGGTAAAAATTGTTTGACACACCTAAAATTTGACAGATCCTCTGATATGTGTTTTAGACCCGGCCCACGCTGACGGGTTCACGGTTTGGCGGAAAAACTACACAAATGAAGAAAAATTTAAATCCCAAAATTCCCCCTTTGGCACCCCAAAATGGTGGACGGTGAGCCCTGGGGTTCAAAACAGTCAATTTCCCAGTGGAAAAATTTAAATCGTTACGTTTTAGCCGTCCTGCAGTCCAGGCGTGGTTTGTGTTGTAACTGATCTCTTCTGCCCGCCATAAATCTATGTCATTGCGCAGACTAGTCAAAAACAGTTCTCGAAGTCGGATTGCCTTTGACGCGGCCCTGTGACGAATGGAATGAGCCCAAACCGAAAAAAAGTTAAATAAATTTCTGTATTGTAAACACGACTCGACTTTACACCCCCCGCCCATATTCCCGCCCCTCCTTCACATTCCTTCATCATGGTCCATCACGACGGAAATACTGGTATTTAACATAGTTTTTGCAATAGGCTTGAAGATATTGATCAAATGTATTAATTTCCATTTCCAAATTTCCCCCACCCCCCTCCACAAACTGTGTCATTGCGGCGTTTAATCAAAACAGTCCTCGAAATTCGGATGCCTTGGACGTGGTCCAGTGACGTAAAAACCGAAAAAAGTTAATACATTTCACTAAATATTTGAGGTTTAAGTATTGGAAACTCGACTTAACATTCCCCCACAGCCTCCCCCCAGAAATAGTCTGGGATTGCCCTCAACAGTTGTTAATGTCCTCGATTGCCCCTTTATCATAACTCGACCCCTGTAGTGGTTCATTGATTTATAGAAAATATAATAATCTTAAAATTAACTTTTTATTTACATTTATATATATTTCAACTACTCAAAATTGCCTCTTTCAAAAACCCTTTGACCTGGTGAATGTCTAGCACGCATACCCTTCTGTAGATCTTGTCAAGTTCTATTAATATGTGTTGTTTTGGTTTTTGAATGTCATTATCTTCCTCATGAGCCGTGTTCAAGTGCATATTGTGTTGAATTGATTTCTTGAATTGGATAGTAGGCCTCACCCTTTCAGAGCCTCTAGAAACACTGAGCAACTTTGCACATCTTCTTACAACACTTGAGATATATATAGATTTTGCTACAAATAGCGTCTCAGTATCACCCGAACACAGTAAGCATGCAAAATGTTAAATGATAATAATTTATTTGACGTTTTTGAATTACAAATTAATTTTCAAGTGCAATTTCGGCGCTCAGGACCTTTAAAAAGTGAGACGAAGTTAATTTTGTTATTAAGTTTGTTCATCGTATTATTGAATTAGTCAAACACGGTAGGGACATAAAAGTCGAAATAGGGTCCGTTTCAGGGCATTCACGAAAAGCATGCAAAAGAAGAAAATAATTATACATTATTAAACAACAACACAGTGATTATCAGTCGGAAGGAAAAAACACGTGCGAATGTCACAAACCACAAAGTGTTTGTTATCGAAATGTAGGTTAAGGTACCGTGCTTACCGGGCAATATTTTTAGTTTTCCCCAAAAAATACTACTATGAGGTACACTCGTCAAAGTGGGCATTTTGGGGCGAAATCGATGCCAGATAATGTAATAATGTGATGTGGTAATGTGTGAAAATTCAATTCCGATTTATTTTCGACCACTGGGGGTAATAACGAAGAGCTAAAACTTTTCTATTCGTATTGCCCGACTCTTGAACAATTTTTCTGGTACCACAAAAAAAAATTTTGGACCCGATTGGACCCGTTTTTTAATTGTGTTCCATTAAAGCAAAATTTAAATTTAAAAAATAAATATTTACACATTGTTTACCTCGCGGAGGCATATCGCCTCTGCAAAGGAACAATGAACAATGTGTGTGGTGTTGAAATTCTAGGGGAAGGACCCGGATGTCCCGAAAGCCCATTTAAGTTTTCGTGAAAAAAAAATTTACCACGAATTTTGGACCATTAAAGTTAAAACTTTGCAAAAAAAACGACGTCCCAAACGCCATTCAACATTGTTCCATTACGACGGTTTCGATTCCCGGTACCCAAACTTTTGTTCTACTTATACAAACATCCCTCCCAAAGGTGATGAAGCTGGATTTTTTTTATAGAACCGTTAAAATTCAAATTTTGAATATTTCCAGGTGGCAAGGTTTATATTAACTGTTTTGTTTGTGTTTTTCATTTTTTTCTCGTTATTGGACAAAAAATCCGGGACAATTTATCCACTCTCTTGTGCGTCCTTCTCTAAGCTTTCGAAATCACCAAAAAACAAAGCTCTAGAGTGTACTTAAAATTTTGAAAAAATACGGAAAGTTTAAAATAGAAGAGCCAAAAATAAGAACACGGGACATTTTTTAAAATCGTTGACCATTTCGGCAGATGCAAACGCACTTCTTCAGAGATGACGTGGTGACGAAAAATTTGGAAAAATTTTCCCCGCCAAAATTGGCCTGTACAACCGGGAAATGTTTTGGGAAACGACAAAATCGAAATGTACCACGTCGCCACGGCCAAACGAAGAGAGATGGGCGAAAAAGACAAATAACGGGTTTGTTGCCCCGTTCTTTGCGCATCCGCCGGTGGTCGTGCCGAGTGGGTGGCGCGTGTATTTGTGGCGCAGCGTCGTCCGCCGCGCGGCGCCGTGTTTTCGGTATTTTTCGACACGACTCGAAAAAAACTCTTCAAAGGTGTGGAACGCCGGGCCGAGGGTCGGACGTATTTTTATCAAAATCCAGTATATTCCGGTCGTGAACGTTGCCAATTTGGCCTGCCCCGGTGTGGGGAAGGGCCCGTTTTGGTCCGCCAAATCGGGCAGGCCCCAAATGTGCTTTAGCGACTCATTATAAGTACGGACAAGCGTTGGGGCGGGGAACGGCCTTGAAAACTGTACTGAATTTTCCTCTTAGTTTTAAAACCTCGTGCCGCGACAAACTCTTAATCGGCCCCGTACGCGCAATGTGGTTTTTTCGGGTCACGTTTGTCGTTTAATCAGAAACTTTGCGAAATTTTTTTTTTTCGGCACCTTTTTGGTTCGTCGCAGGACCCGCTCCTGCTCCGAAGTAACTGAATTTTTTACGAAATCATTTGATTATTCGCAAATTTTAAATTACCGGTACGACAAATTTTTCCGGGACGCTTTTCTGGTACGAAATTTTTGTCTTGTCCCCTTGGTTCAATAGAGAGGGACGGACGAAAAATGCCCGAGCTCACTAAAAGCCTCGCGGTCGGGCAATTTTAGGGTATCTCATCCGCGGGGTTTCCCCGTAGAGTCCGAGATGGACCCAATCGGGACAATAATTGTGCAATTTTGTAATGATCCGGACATAATTTTTTGGGACCCTTTTCCGGGTACGTCCAAAATATGATCCTCGAACACCCGGTTCCGTGGAGCCCAAAATGGAACCCGGTCGTAAAATTTTGCGCCTTTTTCGTAAAAATCCGGACATGGGGTTTTTCCGGTCGCCATTTCTGGTAGTTTAATCTTTGCCTCGCCCCGCGCGGATCCGCAGAGCCCGAGATGTACCCTGATCGGTCGATTAACTGCGCCTATCGTAAAAATCCGGGACTTAAGTTTTTCCGTGCGCTTTTTCGGTACAAAAAATTTTGCGCCTGGGACCGCCCGGTTCCGTAGAGCCCAAAAATCGACCCGGTTTCGTAGAATTATTGCGCATTTTCGTAAAATCCGGGACAAAAGTTTTTCCCGGACGCTTTCCCAGTACGAAAAACCTTAATTTTGGTTCCCCCAAAAAAAACCCAGTCGCACAATTATTGCGCCTTTCGTTAATATCTGGGACAAAGGTTTTTCCAAGACGCTTTTCGGTACGTCAAAACATGCACCTCGTCTGCCTGGTTCCGTAGAGCCCGAGATGACCTGATCGGACTGTAATTGTGAAAGATATTAAAAAACAATGCTTTACCCCAATATGACCAACCACTATTTTGAGAAATTCCAAAAAGGTTTTTGGCCACGTTCAAATGAAAGTGTTTCGGGGCCGTTGCATTTGACGAGGCCCTCTGACGTTATCGGAAGAAAAAATATAAATTTAAAATTTTGTAAATGCGTCAGAGTGCTCGGATCACTGTTTTTACTTTAAAATAAACCCCTGTTGTATTCTTTGATATTGTAAATAGGTACTCAAAACTGCGCCTTTCCTCCCCCCCCCCCCTCCCTTTTCCTGCCGTTAATGATTGTGAATATTGGTTGTGGCGCATGCTCATGCTTGACCGGACTACCCTTCTAGCAAATTTATGCTTAATTGGCGGATAACAGGAATGTTCAAAATACCCCCATAAATGGTCATCGAGTGCCCATATCACTGTTACTATTTTAAAAATGACCCGTTTTGACAACCTCAACTTTATGTTAATCGAATTAAATTAATTAAAAGATCTCCTCCACCCCCGGATCGGAGGATTTCAGCGCCTTTCGTAAAAATCCGGGACAAAAGTTTTTCCGGGACTCTTTTCTTGTACGTCAAAATATTGGCCTCGTCCGTCCAGTTCCGTAGAGCCCGAGATGAACTTGGTCGTACAATTATTGCGCCTTTTGTAGAAAAAAACAGCACAAAGGTTTTTCCGGGACGTATTTCCGGTACGTCTAAATCTTTGCCTCGCCCGCGCGGTTCTAGAGCGCCCAAGTTGAACCCGATCGGCCGAAAATTATCCGAGCTATTAAAAAAAAAACATTTTTTTTGGATTTTCCAAAAATGGCCAACCATTTTAAAAGAAACGAAACTAATTTAGTATTAGGGCCGTCACCTCTGATGCGGCCCTCTGACGCCATTGGAATCGCTCCAAAAATGAAATGGCTTGAAGATATTGATGAAATGTCTTTATTTCTATTTCAAAACCCCCCCCCCCCCCCTAACAGTGTCATTGCGGCGTCCACTCAAAACAGTCTTCAAAATTCGGATTTGTACCGAAAAAAGTTAATACATTTTAATGAATAATCAAGGTTTAGATATAATAAAACTCGACTTCCCCCCCCCCCCCCTCCAACCCCACCATCACCCTTCACCACTTTGTCCTCTCGATTCCCTCGTTGTGTTCGTTGAGGCTAAAAACATGTATTTCCCAGAAAAAAAAATTGACTTTGCCCCCCCCCCCTCCCCATCCCTTCCAAAAGACCGCTGCTGCCACACCCTAAAGGAAGTCTGTCCCAAAAAGTTGTCCAAAGTCGCCCCCATGGGGCTTTGCCCTCTTTTGGGATATTATAAAATGCAATTATCCTTCTGGTTGACGCCCTTTGATATCCTGGTTGTGTTTACTGTGGCAAAAACCCTGTATTTTCTAAAACCAAATATTCGTCTTGGTCCCCCCCCCCACCATCACCACCCCACTGCCCAACCCAAAAGGAAGTCGCTGGAACGAAACATTTAATTGGGCCCGATCGGACGTAAATTACCCGAGATATAGATAGTTGTTAAAAAAAAAACATTGCAAAATTGAATTTCTATTACATATTATTTTGACTACTCAAAATCGACCATTTTAGAAACATTTGACTTGTATTAAATGGCAAAAGTCGAGCACGCATACCCTTTAATAATTGTAGATTTTGTAAATGTTGAAGTAGGGCCGAATTGTAATTTATTTGCGATATATTAATAACTTCGGCAGACCTCGTTGAAATTTCCAAAATGGAGATGGCTGGTTTTGCATCTCGACGCCTCATATGTTGAGTTTTGTATTGATTGATTATTTGAAGTGGGTAGTACAATCTTAGCCCCTCCACCCTTCTAGGACGTGCCACTCCTCCTCCCGCCGTACACATAGCTTTTCACAACAAATTTAAATTACTATATAACGTTATTTACACATGAACACACAAGCATGTACACGAATGACGTACCACAATCGGTAGCATGTAGGTTGATTAACAATACATTAAAATTTCACAACAATGCATTATGAAAAAAAGTATCGACCCGACCGTGTCTCGAACCCACGTCGACCGCGTGATAACTCTGCGTCTTGACCACTCGCCTAACCTGCAGTGTTGATATGTGCTGAGTAATAACTGTACCCTATATACACGCACGTTGGAAATTTCATCGCAGGGAATAATAAAATCAGTTCATAAATATATATTTTTTCGGCGCTTAGGATGTGAAAACGAAGGTTTGAAATGTTGTTTTTCGGAATCCTCGACCCTGTTGTAGACCAACAAAGTGAACCCAACCTCTAGAGTCCATACCCGATTTATGACGTTTTATATTTGCATGCAACTGTAAAAAGTTGTTTTTTCTATGCAAAAACGGCACTCATGTTAATTTTGTCGGTGCCACTTCTACCCTTCAAACGTAACCAAATGCGTAATGTTTGGTATCACAATTTCCGTAAAGGTCGGGAAGAGTGCTTTTTGCCATTCGTGAATTTTACAAAAAATATTTACCGTGCTTTTTTGTACCTTGAATCAAAGTTCAACTTTCAAAAAGTGTCCCGGACCAAACTCGAAGGCTTTCCCCCTAGCCCGGGTTCGAACCCAGGTTCTCAAAACAATTTTATTTAAATACCTTTTCCTTCCGCCTATATTAAGGAGGGCCCTTGGTCGTTCCAAAACGAAAAGAGGAAAGGCAATATTTTAAGCTTTTAAAGTTGCACCCCAAAATATTAAAAAATTTAAAACTTTTTTCGACTTTGGGATTTTTTTACGCGCAATTGACAAAAGATATCGGCTCTTTTTTTCTCCTCACCCGTTTGCCATTTCTTTGACATTCGAAATTTGACAAACCTCGGGGCTCTACCGCGCATATAAAATTTTAAGAAAATTTGAAACGGAAAATCCAAACATTGTCCAAAAATAAGAAAACGGGTCGTTTCGAAAACATGCCCTCGACGGTTTCGGGTGCGTTTTGGAAATGTCCACGCGTGGGAAAACGAAATTAAAAATTATGATTTTTTTTCATTTTTTTCTCGTCCCCTAAATAGTGCTCCCCCCCCAAAACGGCACGCGAGCCAAAATGTTCATCGTCGCCAAGGCCAAAGTATGAGAGCGGGTCCAAAACCCTTGGCGGTGCCTGTACTCGGAAAGATCCCGAACGCACCGGTACCGTCGACGTTCGGGTGCGACGCCCACTTTGGGCGCGGCAACCGTGAACCCAAAAAAATTGTTTTCCGCGCCTAAATCGTGTTATTCAAGACTATAAGTATAGACAAGTCGCGCTCACAAGCGGCTTGAAAGCCGCTGCGCGATGGGAATGGAAAACCTCGTACTTGGAATGCCTCGTAGTTTAAAAAACCTCGTCGCCGCGACAAACTCGAGAATCGGCCCGCGTACGGCCGCGATACGGTAGTTTGCGGTTCACGTTTGTCATTCATCCGAATACTTGGGACAATTATTTTTTCCGGTAATCTTTCAATACGCCGTCAAACCCTGCAATTCACCCAAAAGAACCGTGAAACAAAATCGAAATCGGGTAGTTTCTACTCCTTTTGTAAATTTCCAGGACGCCAAAATTTGCGTGACGCTTTTTCGGTACGAAAAATGTTTGCCTTGCCCGCCCGGTTCCATAGAAAAGATGGAGCCGATCAGACGAAAAATGCCCGAGCTTCTAAAGGCCTCACGGTTGGGCAACTTTCGGGTACGTCTCAATGTTAGCCTCATCCGCGCGGTTCCGTAGAGTCCAACATGGACCCAATCGGGCAATAATTGCGCTGTTGTAAAAATCCGAGACAAACTTTTTTCGGGATGCTTTTGCGGTACGTCTAAATCTTCGCCTCGTCCGCGCGGATCCGCAGAGTCCGTGATGGACCAGATCGGACATACTGTGCATTTCTCGAAAATCCGGGACAACAGTTTTTCCGGGACGCTTTTCCGGTACGGTACGTCAAAATATGCGCCTCGTCTGCCCGGTTCCGTAGAGTCCAAAATAGACCCGGTCGTACAGATATTGCTCCGTTTGTAAAAATCCTGGACAAAAGTTTTTCCGGGACGCATTTTCGGGAAGCCAAAATGTAGTCCCCTGCCGTCCGGTTCTGTAGTGTCCAAGATGGCCCCAATCAGAGAAGAATTGCCTGAGTTATTAAGAAAATAAATGTTTTTTTGATTTCTCAAAAATGACCAACAATTTTCCGGGACACTTTTGGACTTGCCTAGGCCTCCGAAACATTGTGGAAAAAAATGAAAATCAGACAACTTCTGAAATTTTCCGAGACGCCGAATTTTCCGGGACGATTTTCCGGGACACGGAAAAATTTGCCTCGTCGGTCCGGTTCCGTAGAGCCCAAGATGGCCCGGATCGGAGAAGAACTGGCCGAGTTATGACGATAAGAAATGGTTTTTGAACCCCCAAAATGACCAAACACTTTTTTGAGAAATTCAAATAAATTTTTTGCACACCTCTTTAATTTGATATATCCTGACTATGTTTATGGACCCGGCCCGCTGACGTGTTTGGTTCGACGAAAAACAAAAATTCAAAATATTTCAAATCCAAAATTCCCCTTTGACACCCCAAAAAGGGTGACGTTTGCCCTGGGTCAAGACCCATCAAATTCACAGCGAAATAATTCCAATCGTTTCGTTTTTGCCGTCCTGCGGTCCCTGTCGTGTTTGTTTGTTTGTTTGTACCTTATTCATGTATGGGGGGCCAGCACCCCAACCCTATAAGAACTCCGCCCCTGGACACCGTCGGGGGCATTGCCCCCAAACCCCCATGCTATTCGACTATTTATTAGTTTGCTTTATTCTGAATCTGGGAGGCGGGCCCCCCAACCGCCGCCGGGGCTCCGCCCTTGGGCCTCGTAAGGCGCTGCCCCTGGACCCCGCCGGGGCACCGTCCCTGGATCTTTGGTTCGCTCGCGCGGTTCCGTAAAGCCCGAGATGAACCTGATGTGACAATTACTGCGCCTTTCGTCAATATCCGGGACAAAAGTTTTTTCGGGACACTTTTCCGGTACGTCAAAATATGCACCTGGTCTGCCCGGTTCCATAGAGCCCAAGATGGACCCGATCGGTCGAAAATTGCCAGAGCTATTCAATGAAACAATTTTTTTTTGGATTTCCCAAAACGATTTTAAAAGAAAAGAATTAAGTTTTAATGCCATAACCTCTGATGCGACCCTCTGACGCCTTGTGAAAGAAGAAAAAAGAAAAAGAAAAATTTTTCCCCCAAAATGACCAACTACTATTTTGAGAAATTCCAAAAAGGTTTTTGGCCACGTTCAAATGAAGGTGTTTCTGGGCCGTAAACCCTGATGCGGCCCTCTAAAGCCATTGGTATCGACAAAAAAATTAAATGGCTTGAAGATATTGATCAAATGTATTAATTTCCATTTCCAAAATTCCCCCGACGCCCACACCCCTTTCCACCAAACTGTGTCATTGCGGCGTCTAGTGAAAACAGTCCTCGAAAATCGGATGCCTTGGACGCAGCCCTGTGACATAATCGGAAATAGCAAAACCGAAAAAAGTTAATAAATGTCACTAAAATTTCAAAGTTTACATATTGAAACTTCTTCTTTACACCCCCCCCCCCCACTCATCCCACCCTCGTACATAACCACTTTTCATGGCCCATCACTAGGGAGATACTGGTATTAAACATAGTTTCGTCAAAAGTCTTGAAAATATTGATCAAATTTATAAATTAACATTTCCCCGTTCGCTCCCCCTCCCCAAACTTTGTCATTGCGGGTCTAGTCAAAACATTCCTCGAAAATCGGATGCCTTGGACGCCTCGGCCCTGTGACGTAATTGGAAAGAGCAAAACCGAAAAAAGTTATTACATTTCACCAAATACCAAAGGTTTATGTACGTAAAACTCGATTTTACCCCCCCCCCCCCCCCCAGACGCGCCCACTCCTGTATATCCACTCATCATGACCCATCACGACGGAAATACTGGTATTTAACATAGTTTCCGCAAAAGGCTTAGAGAAAATGATCAAATGTATTAATTACCGTCTCCAAAATACCCCCCTCGCCCTCCCCCAAACTGTGTCATTGCGGCGTCTAGTAAAAACATTCCTCGAAAATCGGATGCCTTGGACGCCGCGGCCCTGTGACGTAATTGGAAAGAGCAAATCGAAAAATGTTATCAAATTTTACCAAATGTTAAAGGTGTATGTACTTAAAACTCGACTTTCCCCCCCCCCTTCCCCTCCGCCACTTTCATATCCCCTCATCATGGCCCATCACGGCGGAAATACTGGTATTAAACATAGTTTCTGGAAAAAGCTTAAAGATATTGATGAAATGCATTAATTTCCATTTACAAAATCCCCCCCCCCTCCAGCGCACCCCCCCCACAACTGTGTTATTGCGGCATCTAGTTAAAACCAACAGTGGTTCATGATCTAGATTGACCCTTCATCACAACCCGACCCCTGTGGTGGTTCATTGTATTATCTAAAATTGAATCATTGCAAAATTTAATTTGTAATTGTATTGCCCGCCAAGGTGGCCTGTTTATCCCGAAAAAAATGCCCGCGAATCTGTAAAAATACTGGTATATTTTAATTACTTAAAATTGTTTAAAACACTTTTAGTGGAAAAACTCTATTTTATTATAATAAATTACAACGTTTCGGAAATGACTTCAACTTATTCCGTCTTCAGGTTTCTGTTAAAAACAAAAAATCATTTATCAAAAATATATCAAAACAAACAAAGACAATAGCCAAGGTGAATAAAATTAAACATTTCACACATAAGTTGACAAAAACAAGGTAGTACAAATAAAAAGGCTATTTCTTAATGTTTACTAAAGGAATCCACATTGGAGGAAAAAAGGTACTTGGCTGGCTTATACATGTGTCTTTTAATGTTATCAAAGCTGCTTCTTTCAATTTCCTTTTTTTCCAACATGGCTCTTTAAGTAAACGCTTAGATTGTAGAAAGTCGAATTTATGAACCTTGTCCCATGCATGTTCTACTAGTTTCGATGACATAAGATAACAACCATCTGACTTCTCAATGTTTTTTCTATGCTCATTAACTCGAACATGCATAGGACGTCCGGTTTCTCCTATGTATACAGCATCACAGTTTCCACAAGGAATCTCATAAACACAACACCTTGTTCATTTGGACTTCATTTACAGGTTTAGTTTTTTGCAAATGGCTTCTAATGGTATTGACTGATTTAAAAGAAGTTTGAATTTTGAATTTTGATCCAATACGTCGAATAGATTCTGAAAGACCTTTATGATAGGGAATATGAGCATAAGCTTTAGGCTGAACACGTTCTTTCTTGATTTTCGGTGTACGGTTGATGATGTCTTTGGGATACCCATTATTCACTAGAGATGTTTGGATGATTTTTACTTCCTCGTCGAAGGACTCTTTGCTAGAGCATAAATTTTGGGCTCTATGAACTAAACCCAATGCAATACCAGTCTTGATGTTGTCGGGATGGTTTGACTCAAAATTCAGATATCTTCCTGAGAAAGTAGGTTTTCTGTAGACCTTCATCGTCAGATCATTGTTGGATTTTCTTAGAAGGATATCCAAAAACGGAAGTTCACCATCTTTCTCTTCCTCTATAGTGAATTGTATGGAATCATGCACAGTATTCAAATCCACCAAAAATCAGCAAGTTCTTGATTGCCCTTCGTCCAAACAGCAAACACATCATCAATGTAACGCAACCAAATTTTTGGTCTGTTAGGTAGTTTGGATGTCATATTCTCTTCGAATTCTTCCATAAACACATTTGCTAAAACTGGAGATAAAGGAGAACCATAGCAAGTCCATCGTTCTGTTTGAAAAATTCATTTCCATATTGAAAGTATGTTGAAGACGTACACAGAGTAAGGAGTTCCATAATACTATTCACATAAGGACCCAACAGCTTCAATTGAAAGAAAAGTGTGTGAAATTCTTAAGCAACATGAGAACTTTATTTCAGAAAATATTAGAAAGACTCTTTCTCCTCATTATAGCAAACCACCACATATCTATATATTACCAAAAATACATAAACCTCATCCTATTCCATTTCGACCGGTAATTAGTTCCAGAAGTTCACCGTGTCAAAGCTTATCTAGATACTTATTGCCTATTTTAGCGCCCTTGGAAGGTAATAGAAGCTCTCATGTGAAGGACTCGCAACATTTTGTGGACATAATTCACAGGTTTAACCATAATGATTTGAAGGGCAAAATGGTAAGCTTTGATGTTAAAAGTTTATTTACTAATGTTCCTTTAAATGAATCATTAAACATTGTTAAATCAAGATTACTGGCTGACAGATCATTAAAGAACAGGTCTAATTTGAGCGTGAATAGTATTATGGAACTCCTTACTCTGTGTACGTCTTCAACATACTTTCAATATGGAAATGAATTTTTCAAACAGAACGATGGACTTGCTATGGGTTCTCCTTTATCTCCAGTTTTAGCAAATGTGTTTATGGAAGAATTCGAAGAGAATATGACATCCAAACTACCTAACAGACCAAAAATTTGGTTGCGTTACATTGATGATGTGTTTGCTGTTTGGACGAAGGGCAATCAAGAACTTGCTGATTTTTTGGTGGATTTGAATACTGTGCATGATTCCATACAATTCACTATAGAGGAAGAGAAAGATGGTGAACTTCCGTTTTTGGATATCCTTCTAAGAAAATCCAACAATGATCTGACGATGAAGGTCTACAGAAAACCTACTTTCTCAGGAAGATATCTGAATTTGAGTCAAACCATCCCGACAACATCAAGACTGGTATTGCATTGGGTTTAGTTCATAGAGCCCAAAATTTATGCTCTAGCAAAGAGTCCTTCGACGAGGAAGTAAAAATCATCCAAACATCTCTAGTGAATAATGGGTATCCCAAAGACATCATCAACCGTACACCGAAAATCAAGAAAGAACGTGTTCAGCCTAAAGCTTATGCTCATATTCCCTATCATAAAGGTCTTTCAGAATCTATTCGACGTATTGGATCAAAATTCAAAATTCAAACTTCTTTTAAATCAGTCAATACCATTAGAAGCCATTTGCAAAAAACTAAACCTGTAAATGAAGTCCAAATGAACAAGGGTTGTGTTTATGAGATTCCTTGTGGAAACTGTGATGCTGTATACATAGGAGAAACCGGACGTCCTATGCATGTTCGAGTTAATGAGCATAGAAAAAACATTGAGAAGTCAGATGGTTGTTATCTTATGTCATCGAAACTAGTAGAACATGCATGGGACAAGGTTCATAAATTCGACTTTCTACAATCTAAGCGTTTACTTAAAGAGCCATGTTGGAAAAAAAGGAAATTGAAAGAAGCAGCTTTGATAACATTAAAAGACACATGTATAAGCCAGCCAAGTACCTTTTTTCCCCAATGTGGATTCCTTTAGTAAACATTAAGAAATAGCCTTTTATTTTTATTTGTACTACCTTTGTTTTTGTCAACTTATGTGTGAAATGTTAATTTTATTCACCTTGGCTATTGTCTTTGTTTGTTTTGATATATTTTTGATAAAATGATTTTTTGTTTTTAACAAGAAACCTGAAGACGGAATAAGTTGAAGTCATTTCCGAAACGTTGTAATTTATTATAATAAAAATATAGAGTTTTTCCACTAAAAGTGTTTTAAATATCATAATGAACTTACTAACTTTAAAACTAATATACTTAAAATTGATCCTTTGAAAACCCCTTCACCGGGTTAATGTCTAGCACGCATACACTTTTGTAGATCTTGTCAAGTTCTAAGTATAAGTATCGTTTTGTTTTACAAATGTCGTTATCTTCCACATTAACCTTGTTCAGGTGCATATTGTGTTGAATTGATTTCTTGAATTGGATAGTAGGCCTAACCCTTTCAGAGCCTTATTTTACGCAGAGTATCATTGCACATCTTCTTACAACACTTGAGATAAAAATAGATTTTGCTACCAATAGCGTCTCAGTATTATCCGAACACAGTAAGCATGCAAAATGTAAAATGATAATAATTAATTTAACGTTTTTGAATTACAAATTAATTTTCAAGTGCAATTTCGGCGCTCAGGACCTTTGAAAAGTGACCCGAAGTAAATTTTGTTAGAAAGATTGCACTTCATATTAATTAATTAGCCCAACATGGTAAGGACTTAAAAGTCTAATTAGGGCCCGTTTCAGGGCATTCAAAAAATCATATTGGATAAGAAAATGCTATAACATTCTTTAAATAATTACACGTGGATTGCTTGTCGGAAGGAAAAAATACGGCCGAATGTAACAAAACACAAAGTGTTTGTTATGAGAATGTTGAAAAATGTCCCGTGCGTGCAAAGTGATATTTGTTGTTTTTTAGAAAAAAGTCTCCTTTGAGCTACGCCCGCCAAGGTGGCCTAAAAGAAAAAGATCAAGTTTTCCCCCAAAATGACCAAATACTTTTTTAAAAATTCCAAAAAGGTTTTTGTCCACGTTCAAATTAAGGTGTTTCGGGGCCGTAACTTCTGATAAATTATATTTTAAAAAAAAATTACCTTATAAGGGTGATGGAATGCTCGGATCACTGTTTTGACTATAAAAATAACCCCTGTTAATAACCGTTGCTGCGTCCGACCAATACGGTTCCAAAGACCCCAAGATGGACCCATCGGACGAAAATTGCCAGAGCTATTAAAAGTAACAGTGTTTTTTGGATTTTCCAAAAGAGACCAACCATTTCAAAATAAAATAACTTATTATAAGGGTCGTAAATCCCTTTGACGCCATTGGTATCGCCCCAAAAATGAAATGGCATGAAGATATTGATCGAATGTATTAATTTACATTTCCAAAATCTCCCTTCCACCTCCCTCCCCATTCAATCAAACTGTCATTGCGGGGTCTAGTCAAAACAGTCCTCGAAATTCGGATGTCTTGGACGCGGCCCTGTGACGTAATTGGAAAGAGCAAAACCGAAAAAAGTTAATAAATTTCAAAAAATATTCAAGGTTTATGTATTGAAAACTACTTTACACCCTTTTCCCTCTCCCCATCCATCATATACCCACAACATGGCCCATCAGGATGCAAAGGCTGGCATTAAACCTAGTTTCCGCAAAAAGCTGGAAGATGTTGATGAAATGTATTAATTCCCATTTCCAAAATCGCCCCCCCCCCCCACAATTGCCCGAGTTGTTGAGAAAAGAAATGTTTATTTTTGTGGATCTTTCCCAAACATTGACGTTCAGAATTTTTGCACACGACGCTTTCGTGTGGCAACTCGCCTATTGCATTGCCTCCGTTACACTTGATTGCTAGCGAAAACTTTTTTGATTTTGTACACGTTGGTATTTTTCGGGTTTTTATTTCCTCCTGACGTTTTACAATTTTCCCTATGGACGCTTTTCGTTCCGGGACGCGGCCAAATGTGGCGGCGTCTGACGTCCGGTTCCGTAATGTCCACGAAGATGGCGGAGATCTGGACAACAATTGCACAATTTATTGAACCAAAATCAATGTTTTTTTTGGATTTCCAAATATGTACCGCAACGTACTTTTTCCGTGAAACACCTTAACGGAATCGCTTCGCGTCCAAAACATTGTGGGCAAAGCAGCACAGTTTGCAAATCGACACTTTTGTACTTCTTTTTTCCGGGTTTTTCCGGGACGGGGGCCGATTTTCCAGGACGCTTTTTTTTTTCCGGGATACGCAAAAATTAGCCATCGTCAGTCCCGGTTCCGTAGAGCCCAGGATGGCCCGGATCGAAGAAGAACTGCCCGAGTTATGACGAAAAGAATGTTTTTCGATCCCCAAAAAGAACCAATTACTTTTTTGAGAAATTCCCAAGATATTTTTTGCACACGTCTAAATTTGACAGATTCCTGACTCGTTTTTGGACCCCGGCCCGCTTGCACCCTGTTCGGTCTGTCGAAAAAACATCAAAAATTGAATGTGTAAAATTTCTTCGAATACACAACATTTACCCTTTGGCAACCACACAAAAGGGGTTACGGAAGCCTCTGTGTTGGTGTCAACACGTCGTGAATTTTTCCCTCCCCAGTAGAAAAAAATAGTTAGTGATAATGAGTTATTGTTTTCTTTGCGCCGTCCTTGGTGCAGTGCCTCCCTCGTCGGTGTTTGTTTTGTTTGTGTTAACTGATTATCTTGCTTCTGGGGGACGCAAGCGGTGTCCCCCCTAAACACTCCATAGGTCTGCCAAACATCATATGTCACTCTGCGGCAGTCACCTAGTCAAAACAGTCCCTCGTAAAACATCGTGATCATGTGACATTGGACACGAAGCTGACCCGGCCCCTGTGACGTAATTTACGACCAAAAAAAGTGTTTCATACATTTTCAACCAAGTATATAGTATGTAAGTATTGACAAATACTTGCTCCTACTTTAACATTCACTTCCTCCTATCGGCCCGCCCAAAAATTCTTGGGGATTGCACTGCACAGTGCCATGTTCCTACGTATTCTGGCGTTTGTGCACCTATTTGAAAATCTTACCAGCCCACCTGTAGTGGTTCATTGATTTATATAAAATTAAATGCTTTTAAACATTTAAGGTTTTTGATTTAGAATTTGTTTATATTTTATCTTCTCAAAATTAGGCCCTTTAGTTAACCATTTGAACTAGTGAATGTTCCAGTCGGTGCTACTTTATTACAACTGCTGTATCCATTGACTTATAATGTCTTCAAAGCGGCTTAATGATAATAATATATAATATAATAATAATAATAATAATAGTAATAAATAATAATAATAAAGAATTATATTAAGTCAATGATGGCAGTTGTATAAAAGTATGCCCCGACTTGGGCATCGAAACCCAGAACCTCTGTCCTTAACGCGCAATAAGTCTCTCTGTGGCTCCCTTGTGCTTCTGAGAACATATAACACTCTTTCATTACAAACTGCTATTTGTTGTGACTGTTGACCTCTAATGTAATAATCGAACAGAAGACTGCAATGAAGCTGTCATTACTGAAGAACACATTGGAAAAATCCAATCACTTCTCATCCCCATGGCTATCATTGAATAATAATGTCCTTAGACGCTCTCGCTTCCCCAATATTCGTTACTCATTCCTTATAACGCATCGCATCTACCATACGATGCTTGCGCATTGCAGTTGGGTATTGTGTCAATCCCCGCCAACGACGAGTGTTCTGTACTGACGCAGGCTGCCTGCCTAGTGCCTACTCCACCGCCTGAGTTCTGGTATCTCCATGGCCGTACTATATAGCGAGAGGAATCACCGCGGTGGCAGGCCGTTGCTTTCATCATAGTAAAATTGCATGTTCGTTTTACATTTCCGATGCCCACGATCACGAAAAAACCAGTTTTTGTGCAATGTTCCGCTAAATAACAATTATTAATTTGAAGAAATTAGCAAATAAATTTTTGCTAACGATAACGTCAACCCCAATCATTGCATTGCAGGATGATTCAATACATATCATTTTCACCACAATTTTACAAAATGAGAAATATTTGCCTTCACCGAGGGTTCGATCCCAAGTCGTTTGCAGACTGATCTCGGCCTAGAGTGTTTGCCCCCTTCCCCCCCTCCCCCCACCCTCCTTAATACTCGAATAGGCCTCCCAGGCAATTTCCTTGATTACATAGTAAAAATATGAAAAACGGACATTCTGTAACAAATTATTTTGTTACTCGAATTCCAGAAGTCGATTTTGGTTATTGGCGCGAATGAAATTACAAAGCTGAAGCATGTTTTTGGGTTATTCCAATAAAACAATACAATTTATTTGCGTAATTAGATATGAAGTTTTTTGTCTACGATTTAAACGTACCTTCAATCGATAGGTGCAGATGGCTTTAACACAATTTTATATTATAAAAATAAAATCCCCCCTTTTACAATAATGAGGAGATGAGATAATCGGCCGCAACGAGGGTCGAACCCAGCGCCTAAGTGTAAGCAACGTGGCGATAAGGTAACACATGGAAATTAGCCTACGTTCTATCCGAATACCGCTCGTCGCGTGCTGCGAACCCTCTACTTAATGCAGACTAATACGTCCATGCGCGTCATTACCCCCCCTTCCCCTCTCCAAACTTCGATGTGGCACCCAGACAACGTGCTCCCTGGTTACATAGTTCAAAAGATGAAAGAAGTAAACAGAAATCCTATTGTTTGTGCTAGTCTGGCATCGAGGCGTGCGTGTAACCTTCTCATATCGGCTACATAAAGCTTATTTACCTCACGCATGTGCAAAACAGTATAGTTGAAAGCAAAAGAAGACCACAACCCGCCACAAATACAGTTGCATTGCAGGTCCAGATCAAAAGCGTCGCATGTGTCGTCACGAGTCCCCTCGTAGCCTAGGTCTCAGCCCGTCTTGAATCCTATGCCCAGTCCCCCCCCCCCCCCGTCAACCAACTTTACTCGACGGTTTCGTCCCCTTCCACAATTTCCTTCTTGATAATCATTATAATGCTTTGGTGTTTTAGTCCAAGAAGTTCTATTGCACGGCCGAGTTCATAAACATGCTCAAGTGTTCCCTCCCCCCCCCATAACACCGCTTCTTTCAGCGCACACTACTTGCCTCGGCCGATGGTGCACATCTTCTAACACTTGGATATAAAAAGATTTTGCTACAAATAGCGTCTCAGTATCACCGCGAAACACAGTAAGCTCATGCAAAAGTTAAATGATTAATAATTTATTTTAACGTTTTTGAATGTACAAATTAATTTCAAGGTGCCAAATTCGGCGCTCAGAGCAGGAGGAAGTAGCATATGAGACTGCAGAACCTTCGAAAGGTGAGTCAAAGTAAATTTTGTTGATAAAGATTAAACAAAGTGTTTTGTAATCAAATGTAGTACAGACCCGTGCTTTCCGGGCAATCTTTCTCTGGTTTTCCCAAAAATGGCTACTATGAGGTACCTCGTGAAAGTGGCATTTTTGTGGCGAATTCGAGCCAGATAATCGTGAAAATTCATTTCCAATTTATTTTAGCCCACTAGGGGTAAAATGTCTTTATCGTATTGCCTGACTCATTGAACGATTTTTATAGTACAACATGTTATTTTTTGAACCCGATTGGATCCCGTTTTTTATTTGCGATCCATGTAACAGTGTTTTTCACTTTTTATAAATAAATGTGTACACATGCTCTTTTTATATGAGCACAAAAACCCCTCGCAATTAACAAAATTTTCAACTCGTTGTTATAGCAACATTGGTAAGGATTGTCTCGTGCAGCGTCCGTCCTGCCCTTTGATTTTCGAAAAAAAAATTTAACATTAATTTGGCCCTCCGCAATGTTGAAGTAGATACAGAAAAAAAACGGACGTCCCCGAGACATTCAACTTCTTATCCTTAACCTTAAGTACGGTACCCAACCTATTTGTATCACTTAATAATACATACATCCCTCCCAAGGGGGTGGGGCTCGATTTCTTTTTTTAGAAACGTTTCAAATTCGAATTTGGAATATTTCCAACAGGCAATAGTGTAAATTAAAAGTTTTGTTAAAGTTTGTTGAATTTTTTCGCGTTATCAATATACTAAAATTCGGGACAATATATCTCCCCGACCCTCAATTGTGCAGATACCGTCTCCAAGCTTCGAAAATCACCAAAGATTCAAGCTCTAGAGTTTACCCAAAGTTTGGAAAAAAATTTGGAAAGTAAAAATTTGAAGGCAAAATATAAAATACGGAAAATTTTGGGAAATTTCATTACTGTGGTCCCCCGAAATGCCCCCCCCAGATTGTTTTGAAGGAAAAAAATTACAACACATTTTTTCTGTCGAAAGTTGTTGTAAATGCCAAATTTGTCACAAAAATCCGCATTTTTTTCGACGAACTTTTCAACTCGCCACCCCAAAAACGAAGAGAGATGGGCGAAAAGTCAAGAGGTTTTTTCCCGCGTCGAGCGTGACGCCCCCGACGGGGCCGGCCCCGAGCGGTTGGGGGCCGTTTTTTGGGCCCCGGCGTCCGCCTTTTTGCTCCTTTTTTTTGGTAGGCAAAAAGCCAAAATTCGCCAAGTTGTGAAAACCCTCGAAAAGTGTTTTAGAGGGCACAACCGCGGGGCGGAAAAGTTTTTTTATAAAAATCCAAAATAAATTGGGGTCGCGTACGCCCCAAGTCGCCAGCCCCGGTGCGGGGAACGCCCTTTTCGGTCCCCCAAATTCGGGCCGCCCCAAAATGTGCGTTAGCGACATGAATTGTCAGACAGATCAACGACAGACAGACAGACAAAAACCCCAAGTCGCGCTAACGCGGGCTTGAAACCCCGCTGCGCGGAGGGAAGGGAAAACCCTCGTACTTGAAATCCCTCGTAGTTAAAAAACCTCGTCGCCGCGAAAAAATCGAGAATGGGGCCCGCGTACCCGCATACGGTATTTGGGGTTACATTGCTTTCCCCGAATATTTGGGAAAATTATTTTTTGTAATCTTTCAATACGCCGTCAAACCCTGAATTCCCCCAAAAAAACCCTGAAACAAAATCGAAATCGGGTAGTTTCTACTCTTTTGAAAATTTCCAGGACCCCAAAATTTGCGTGCCTTTTTCGGTACGAAAAATGTTTCCCTTTGCCCGCCCGGTTCCATAGGCAAAAAGGGGACCCCGATCAACGAAAATCCCCGAGCTTTAAAAGCCTCACGGTTGGGCAAACTTTCGGGTACGTCTCAATTAAGCCTCATCCGCGCGGTTCCGTAGAGTCCAACAGGACCAAATGGCAATATTGCGCTGTTGTAAAAATGGGGGACAAATTTTTTTCGGATCTTGCGGTACGCTAAATCTTCCCCTCTCCGCGTGGACCCGCAGGTCCGTGATGGCCAATGGGCATACGTGCTTTCTGAAAACCCGGGGACAACATTTTTTTCCGGACGTTTTTCCCGGGTAGGGTACGTCAAATATGCCCTGTCGCCGGTTCCGTAAGTCCAAAATAGACCCGGTCGTACAGATATTGCTCCGTTTGAAAAAAACCCTGGACAAAATTTTTTTCCGGGGACGCATTTTCGGAACCAAAAATGTGTCCCCCGCCCCCGGTTCTGTATTCCAAGATGGCCCAATCAGAAAAAGAAAATTTCCTAAATTATTAAAAAAATAAATGTTTTTTGATTTTCCAAAATGACCAACAAATTTTTCCCGGGAAAATTTTGGACTCGCCCAGGCCTCCGAAACTTTTGGAAAAAAATGAAATCAGACAACTTTTGAAATTTTCCGAGACCCCGAAATTTTTCCCGGGGGATTTTCCGGGACCTAAAAATTTGCCTCGTCCGTCCGGGTTCCCTAGCCCAAGATGGCCCGGATCGGAGAAAACTGGCCGAGTTATGACGATAACAAAAGGTTTTTTGAACCCCCAAAATGACCAAACACTTTTTTGAGAAATTCAAAAAATTTTTTGCACACCTCTTTAAATTTGAATATCCTGACTATGTTTATGGACCCGGCCCCCTGACGTGTTTGGTTCGCGAAAAAACAAAAATTTAAAAAAGTAAAACCAAAAATTCCCCTTTGACACCCCAAAAAAAGGGGGACTTTGCCCTGGGGGCAGACCCATCAAATTTACAGCGAAATAATTCCAATCGTTTCGTTTTTGCCGTCCTGCGGTCCCTGTCGTTTTTGTTTGTTTGTTTGTACCTTATTCATGTATGGGGGGCCAGCACCCCAACCCTATAAGAACTCCGACCCTGGGAACCGTCGGGGGCATTGCCCCCAAACCCCCGTGCTATTCGACTATTTATTAGTTTGCTTTATTCTGGATCTGGGGGGCGGGCCACCCAACCGCCGCCGGGGCTCCGCCCTTGGGCCCCGTAAGGCGCTGCCCCTGGACCCCGCCGGGGCACCGCTTTGGATCTTTGGTTCGCTCGCGCGGTTCCGTAGAGCCCGAGATGAACCGGATGTGACAATTACTGCGCCTTTCGTCAAAATCCAGGACAAAAGTATTTCGGGACACTTTTCCGGTACGTCAAAATATGCACCTGGTCTGCCTGGTTCCATAGAGCCCAAGATGGACCCGATCGGTCGAAAATTGCCAGAGCTATTCAAAGAATTTTTTTTTTTGGATTTCCCAAAACGATTTTAAAAGAAAAGAATTAAGTTTTAATGCCATAACCTCTGATGCGACCAGTGCACTTCATATTAATTAATTAGCCCAACATGGTAAGGACCTAAAAGTCGAATTAGGGCCCGTTTCAGGGCATTCAAAAAATCATGTTGGATAAGAAAATGCTATAACATTCTTTAAATAATTACACGTGGATTGCTTGTCGGAAGGAACAAATACGGCCGAATGTAACAAAACACAAAGTGTTTGTTATGAGAATGTAGAAAAATGTCCCGTGCGTGCAAAGTGATATTTGTCGTTTTTTAGAAAAAAGTCTCCTTTGAGCTACGCCCGCCAAGGTGGCCTAAGAGAAAAAGATCAAGTTTTCCCCCAAAATGACCAAATACTATTTTAAAAATTCCAAAAAGGTTTTTGTCCACGTTCAAATTAAGGTGTTTCGGGGCCGTAACTTCTGATAAATTATATTTTAAAAAAAAATGCCCTTATAAAGGGTGATGGAATGCTCGGATCACTGTTTTGACTAAAAAAATTACCCCTGTTAATAACCGTTGCTGCGTCCGACCAATACGGTTCCAAAGACCTCAAGATGGACCCATCGGACGAAAATTACCAGAGCTATAAAAAGTAACAGTGTTTTTTGGATTTTCCAAAATAGACCAACCATTTCAAAATAAAATAATTTATTATAAGGGTCGTAAATCCCTCTGACGCCATTGGTATCGCCCCAAAAATGAAATGGCATGAAGATATTGATCGAATGTATTAATTTACATTTCCAAAATCTCCCTTCCACCTCCCTCCCCTTTCAATCAAACTGTCATTGCGGAGTCTAGTCAAAACAGTCTTCGAAATTCGGATGTCTTGGATGCGGCCCTGTGGCGTAATTGGAAAGAGCAAAACCGAAAAAAGTTAATAAATTTCACTAAATATTCAAGGTTTATGTATTGAAAACTACTTTACACCCTTTTCCCTCTCCCCCTCCATTATATACCCACAACATGGCCCATCAGGATGCAAATGCTGGCATTAAACCTAGTTTCCGCAAAAAGCTGGAAGATGTTGATGAAATGTATTAATTCCCATTTCCAAAATCGCCCCCCCCCCACAATTGCCCGAGTTGTTGAGAAAAGAAATGTTTTTTGGATTTCCCAAAATTACGTTCGATTTTGCACGACGCTTTCGGACTCGCCTTGCCTCCTGTACACTTGTTAAAAAACATTTTTTTGTATTTGGTACCACTTGGTACTTTTCGGGTTTTTTCCGGGACGTTTAATTTTCCTGGACGCTTTTCCGGGACGCCAAAATGTCGGCGTCTGACGTCCGGTTCCGTAATGTCCGAGATGGCGGAGATCGGACAACAATTGCAAAATTTATTAACAAAAGTAATGTTTTTTGGATTTCCCAAATATGACCAACGATTTTCCGAAACACTCACGGAATCGCTTCGACCTCCAAAACATTGTGGAAACCGAATTTTGCAAATCGGACACATTTTGTACTTTTTCCGGGTTTTTCCGGGACGCCGAATTTTCCAGGACGCTTTTCCGGGATACGCAAAAATTAGCCTCGTCAGTCCGGTTCCGTAGAGCCCAGGATGGCCCGGATCGAAGAAGAACTGCCCGAGTTATGACGAAAAGAAATGATTTTTTGGATCCCCAAAAATGACCAATTACTTTTTTGAGAATTAAAGATATTTTTGAACGTCTAAAATTTGCAGATCCTGCAAATTTTTTTGGACCCGCCCGCTGACGTGTTGGGTTTTTCAAAAAACTAAAAAAAATGAAACATTTTCAAACCCAAAATTCCCATTGAAAACCCAAAAGGGTTACGGACCCCTGTTTAAAACACGTAAATTTTCCCATGAAAAATTAATATTTAGTTTTTTTCCCGTCCTGCACCCCTGTTTTTTGTTTGTTTGTAACTATTCTGTTCGGGGGGCCAGTCCCCAAACCCCCCCAAAACTATGTCTTTTGCGCGTTAGTCAAACATCCTCGAAATGGTTTCCTTGGGACACGCCCCTGTGAGAAATAACCAAAAAAGTTATACTTTTCACCAAATATTAGTTGTAAGTATTGAAAATGACTTTACATTCCCCCTCCCTCTCCCCCCAAAATAGTCGGGATTGCCCCAACAGGGGGTTCAGCCCTGTTGCCTTTGATCTTTACCCGACCCCTGTAGTGGGTTCATTGATTTATAAAAAAATTAATCTTTTTTAAAAATTTAAGTTTTTTTTAATTATTTATTTTAAAACTACTCAAAATTGCCCCCTTTAAAAACCCTTTGACCTAGGAATGTCCATCGGTGCATATTTTTTATTCAACTGCTACATAGACCTTTTAAGCCCCTAAAAGGGGTTTTTATAAAAAATAATAATAATAATAAAATTTAAAATAATAATAATAATAATAAAATAATAAAAATAATAATAAAAATAATATAATAAAAAAAAAAAAAAAAAAAAAAAAAAAAAAAGCTCGACAAAAATGGAAGGTGAAATGATTTGTTTTAAAATGTTTGTAATTTTTTTTTAAATGATTTTTTGTTTTTTTCCAGTAAATTTTTTAGTATTACCATTTTCATAAGGGACGTTTATGGAAGCCCTAAATTTTTACAAGTTTTTTATTTTAAACTTTTTTGTAAATTTTTGAGGAACGGGGCCCTAAAAAATTAACGGCAATCTTAAACCAAAAGATGTTTTAGAAGAATTAAGGTCGAATGGGAACGGGTTTGTGTTTTGAACTTGGAAAAGCAAACAGGGGTTCCCCGATTAAAATTTCAAAAATTTTAGAAAAATAAAAAAAAAGGAAAAAAGGGAAAAATTTTAATCGAAATATCAAAAAAATTTTTTTTTACCAAAAAGGCATTAAAACCCCCAAAATTAAAACAAAAATATTAAATGGACAATACCAATAAAATTCCGTATATACGTAATTATCTAAGGATTACCGCCTAAAACGAAACAACAGGATCAGATTTTTTTTTACATCGAGCTTCACCGCAGCTTCCTGATATTGTTGCACGGAAAAAACAAATAGAGATAAACAAAGGGTAATTTTTAAAAAAAACCCTTATCCGAAAAAACATTATCAGCAAAAAGACAGGGGTAGCTGAAGAATTGCTTTTAATCTATAAATGGAAAGAATTATTGAAAACCGGAGCAATGAGGATTTTGAAAGATATGTAGTTCTTGGAAAACTCCAAAATGAAGTCCAGGCCAAATAAAACCACACTAAAACCAAAAAATACCCAAAACTACTTTGATTCCCCACTCAGAATGTGGAGTACATTGCAGAAAGAATCCAATTAAATTTTGGTGACCCCAGAAAAAATTTTTGGGGTAATTTTCCCTACAGAAAGCCCAAAAAATCCCAAAAATTAGAATTCTTACATAATAGTACCTTTGTAAACAAAAGAAAAAGTGTTGAAGAACCCCGGGGGGAAACCAAATATGCAATCTAAGTTTGGGACTTACATAATTTGTGTATTGGTGGGGTTTGCAGTAATATGGCAATTGGATAAAATAAGAAAACTACTGAAACACTGTCAGGATTAGGAAAAAAGCGAATGGGAAAAAAGGGTTTGGGGCCAAAATTTGGAGTCTCAGAAGAATCTCGGGCTTTTAACACGTACTCTTAGGGTAATGGGGCAAAAAATTAATGCCCCAGTAAATGTATTTTTCGTAAATGATAATTCCACTGGCAAAAAAATGAAAATTTTTTTTTAATTGATTACACGGACACATTAAAAAAAAAACTTTGCGTTTTCAAAAGACTGAAAAGGTACAGGTTATGTACAAGTAGAAAACAAAAAAATAAAATGTTTCAGCACATGAAAAGTATTTCTAGACGTTGAAAAATGGACTTACCCCAATTGAAAGTACACCATCAGAGAAAAGATAAACAAATTTCTGGTCAAAATTTTGGAGTAGCCTGTAGACACACAGAAATGCAGCATGGTTGCCGAAAAAAAACCCGAATTGAGAAATTTTAATGAATGCCTTCAAAGTTTTCTCTCGAAAAACGAATCTAGTATTCATGGCACAAAACTGGAAAATTTCCCGGGTTTAACATCAAAAATTTTTGGTATAAAAGATTCCCCTGTTTGCATGAAGATCTAAAAAAATTTTTTTAAGGGGGCAATAGTGAAAGGAATAAGCCTTCCTTTATATTTACAAAGGAAAGACTTTTCTTAAACCAAAAAATGCAGATACAAAAAATCCAGCTCACTACAGACCAAAAACATGCCTACCAACTGTGTCAAATTATTTAAAAATCTTGTATTGCAAACAAAATTTTCCCAGCTTTGGGAAGAAGAACATATATTATCAGAAGAACAAAAGGGCTGTAAAAAGTTTTCCCCAAGGTTGAAGGGAAACATTGGTTTAGATTTTTTGGTTATGAGAAAAAAATGTGTCCAAAGGAATTTTAAACTGATATTATATTGACTACAAAAAGCGTATGATCTGTGCCTCTTTATGGCTTTTCAGTATTGGAAATATATAAAATAGATCCAATATTAATACAGTTTTTGAAACGTATGAACACAGGGAGAACAACGTTAAATAAAATAGCAAGGGAAAACTTTGTAAACTGGTGAACTAAAAATTGGCCCTGGAAATATTTCAAGGGCCATTAAGCCCCCTTGGTTCGTAGGGGTTTAATCCATTACAAACTTTCCCAAAAAAATCAAAAAACGGATTCCAAAAAAAAAGAAAGTGGGAATAACTATTTTGTACTTCTCATTTAAGTACTATGATACAAACTAATGCGATTACGGCCAATCAATCATCTATTTCAAATCACACTTCGTTTAGCCAATATTTTAAATGGGAAATTTTGGGTTGAAAAGGAAAATATTATGTGTCAATAAGGGGAAATGCACTTCCCCATGGGGGTTTTCAATTGGGTGAATTGTTTTGAAGGAATGAAAAAGGTGAGGTGTAAAAAACCTGGTTCTTTTTGCGAAAAGATTCATCAAGCGGAAACGAAGAACAAGCTTAAAGATACTTTTTGTGAAAAGAGTGAAAGAAATACTGACTCAAATTTTAACGGAAAAAAAAAGTGAAAGAATTAAACTTATGCAGTACCGTTTTTAAGATTCTTTCGGGATTTTAACCGGCACAAAAATGAGATGAAGCAATTTAAACGAAAAATAAAAACTTTTTACAAAAAATACCACTTCACACCCCAGAGCGGGGGGTGAACGGACAAATTTTCTGGTTTGTGGGGAAGAGGGATAACTTATTTTAAAAAACGCACGTATTGCAAATCAATTTGTTAAGGGAATATTCTAAGTAAAAGTACTTCGGATTACATACAGCGTAGTGCAGCGTGTCAACCTCACCCATTAGATCTGCATAAAGAGACAATTTTTTCAAAAATCTCAAAGTATGATATAAAGAGAAAAAGTGGAAAAATTAAGATCTACGGGAGGGCTCACACGAATTGCATCGGATTATGTAGACACTGATGCATCTAAAAATGGTTACAAATAGGCATTTATTTGGAGAAACGAGGGGTTTTTTTATGGCCTACAGGGTCAAGTAATTGCCACACGAAAAAAAGAGCACATCATTAAAACAAGACAATTCTGAGAAAAAGTAGAAGTGCCACTTGACCTGAGACCATAGATCAGTAAAATCGGGGTGTAAACTTCTAGCCCCCTCAACTATTGCACAACATAATCAGTTGCCACAATTTCCCCCAACATCTGGCCCAAAGTTTCGTTACTGGGAACATCACCCGGGACCCTACACAAGTCCACCTAAAAGTATTAGAAAATTTGTGATTGGAAAAATTTAGTATGATCGGGCGTTATTACGATAAGACATACAACTAATAGGCCTGATTCTTTTAACGGGTAAATCAAAAAAAAAAAAATTTTTTATTTATGTGCAATTCCCTAATCAAAATATTGAAACAACGTGGAAACAGAAAATTTGCCGCTACTTTTTCTTTTGGACAAGAATAAAGAAATGTGGAAACAGATAGTACTACAATCCAATTTTGTGTCACCACGGCAGTTATACCCACAACCACACAATAGTTTTACACCAACTGGATTAACAAGATTTATTCATCAAAATGCAGAAAACGTTATAATTTTTACATGCCAATAGTCCGAAATTCCCCCATGACAAATTTTTTTAAAAAAAATTTTTTTTTGTATATTTTTTAAAAATTTAAAATTATTTTTGATTTGAATTGTTAGTTTTAATATGTAAGATTTAGATAAATTTTGAATATGAATGTTTGTTATTATTAAGGCACAGTTTTCTTGACATAGTCCGAATACTTTTCATTTCTTTTACCGGTTTGTCCGAGGTGGAAACTGTGTAAAAAAAATAAAAAAAAAAATTTTAAATAATAATAAATAATAATAATAATATAATAATATAATAAAATAATAATAATAATAATAATTAATAATAATAAAATATTAAAAATAAATTTATATAAATTTTTAATAAAATTTAAAAAAAAATTAAATTTATAAATATCGAGGGGGGGTTTTTTTTGACAAATTTTGCTTAAACAAAAGGGGGGTTACCACAAAAGATTTAAAAGGGGAAAAATTTTAAAAGGGTTTGGGGTAACAATTTGGGGCGCCCAATCCGAAAATAAAGGGTAAAAGCAAATTTATAGATAAAAAAGAAAGATTGATTAAACGAAAAAAACGGTTTAAAAAAAGATCCGCATAAAACGGCGAATTGACATATTATTGGAAACAAAATGGGGGAAGACATCCAAAAGCTAAATTAACTCGACCACTTAAAAAAAGAAAAAAACATCAAACGAATAAAAACATTCCGGAAAAAAACCCAAATTACTAACATTTTTTATCAAAAAAAATTAAGAAAAAAACCCAAAAAAACATCCCACCGGGGGTTGGAAATATTTAAACCCCCCAAATTTTTCAAACAAAATTTCCACAAAAACCCAATAGCCCAAAAGAGTTACTTTCCAAAAGAAAAAGAGCTTATTGAACTAAAACTTAAATATTTAAACCCAAAAAATTTTTAAAAAAACTTTTTGAGAAAAAATTTTTTAGGTTTGAAAGGGGTGCGACAACATTATAAAAAAAAAATTACAAACGAAAATGTAAACGGATCAAGAGAAAAGAGTTTAAGTTCTCGAAAAACCCTAACCAAAGAACCTTAAGAATACCAAAGTCCCTTTTTATAAAAAAGCTCAATAAATTTTAAACAAAACCTTTTTAAAAATACAAACCAAGAAAGTCTAGATAGTAAGTTTAAAAATTAATTACGACCCACATTATAACAACCCAAACGATACACCCAAAAACAACGGTTTAATAATAATTGCAGAAGAAAAAAGAACTACCCTTATCGACTTTGCTACCCCAAATTGCCATAACGTCGAGACCACGTGGAAGAAAAAATTGAAAGTATAGTGAACTTGCAATTGAGTCAAGAAGATGTGGAAACAGAAAAAGGTAAATACAACCCCTTTCATTATATAGCCCCGGCATCATACCGAAGAAGCTACATAAAAGCATAAACAATAGATTTTAAACCCAAAAATTTTTTTTTTTTTTCATCGGACTAAAAAGGCAGAAATACTCAACCGTGTGAAATTTCGAAAATTTCTAAACTAAAAATGATATTTTCAAATTTCGAACAGTTTCCACCCTACATGGTTTTCGGGGGTTTCCCATAGCCCCCGAAGAGAAAATGCTGGGATGGCGACGAAAAATCGGCCACGACCGTACAAGCAAAAGAAAACATCTCTAAAAACATATTAAAATTTAAAATGACTTATTTTTTGTTGAGTTAAGACAAAAGTAATAAGTATGAATAGGTTACACATGGAAGTACTTGAGAAGTCCGTACAACATGTTACTCCGTTTTAACCGGTTTGTATGAAATACATCCAATAAAATAAAATAATAATAAAAATAATAATAAAATTAGTCATGATAGCGTTGTAATAAAGTATGCCCCCATGGGGATCGAACCAGAAACCCCCGTCTTTAAAGCGCAAAAGCTCTGCCCAAATTTTGGGTTCGAGACATTATACACATTTTCATTAAACTGCTATTTGTTGTGACTGTTGACATCCATGATAATAATCGAACAGAAGACTGCAATGAAGCTGTCATTACTGAAAGAACACATGGAAAAATCCAATCACTTCTCATCTCCCATGAGCTATCATTGACTAATAATGTCCTTAAAGCGCTCGGCTTCCACAATTCGTTACGCATCACTTGATACGCACGCACTTCCATACGATGCTGCATGCAGTTGGGTAATGTCAATCCACGCCAACGCATGTCTGTACTGACGCAGCTGCCTGCCTAGTGCCTACTCCACGCGCCTAGTTCTGGTCTCCCATGGCCGTACTATGCGAGAGAATCACCGGCAGGCCGTTGCTTGATCATAGTAAAATTCCATGTTCGGTTTTACATTTCCGATCCACGATCACGAAAAACCAGTTTTTGTGCAATTCCCTAAAAAACAATTATTAATTTGAGAAAATAGAAATAAATTTTTGGCTACGATTAACGTACCCCAATCGATTGCATGCAGATGGATTACAATACATATCAATTTTACAACAATGCGAAATGAGAAATAATCTGCCTCACCGAGGGTCGAGCCCAGTCGTTGAAGACTGATCGTCTAGAGTGTTGCCCCCCCCCCCCCCCCAGTCCTTAACTCGATGGCCTCCCAGGCACATTTCTTGTTACAATAGTAAAAATATGAAAACGACAATTCTGTAATGTTTGTTCTCTTCCAAGGAGTCGATTTGTTATTGCGCGAGAAATTACCAAAAAACATGTTTTTGGGTATTCCCAATAAAACAATAATTTATTTGCGTAATTAGAAATAAGTTTTTGTCTACGATTAACGTACCTCAATCGATAGCGTGCAGATGGATTAACAATACATATCAATTTTACAATAATGCGAGATGAGAAATAATCGGCCGCACCGAGGGTCGAACCCAGTCGCCTACGTGTACGTGGCGATAAGGAAACAGTAGAGAAAAGTCTACGTCGTCACGATACGCTCGTCGCGCTGAACCTCTATTAGATGCAGACTAATCGTCTCGCGCCTTCCCCCCTCCCCCTCTCCATAACTCGATAGCCACCCAGACACTTGCTCCTTGTTACAATAGTTCAAAGATGAAAGAAGAAAACCAGAAAACTATATTGTTTGATCTCGTCTGGCATCGAGCGCGTGTACCTTACGCATTCGGCTACAAAGCTATTTACCTCATGCTTGTGCAACGCAGTCGCCATGTGTCGTCACGAGACCCTCGTAGCACTCAGCCGTCTTGAATGTTGCCTCCCCCCCCCACCCCCCGTCAACCAACGTTAACTCGACGTCGTCCCTGCCACAATTTCCTTCATTGAGAATATTATAATGTTTGTTTTAGTCCAAGAAGTCTATTGCACGGCCGAGATTAATAAACATGCTCAAGTGTTCCCTCCTCCACAAACCCCTCTTTCAGCGCCACTACTTGCACTCGGCCGATGTGCACAATCTTCTAACACTTGGATATAAAAAGATTTTGCTACAAATAGCGTCTCAGCACCCGAACACAGTAAGCATGCAAAATGTTAAATGATAATAATTTATTTAACGTTTTTGAATTACAAATTAATTTTCAAGTGCAATTTCGGCGCTCAGGACCTTCGAAAAGTGAGTCGAAGTAAATTTTGTTATAAAGATTAAACTTCATATTATTTAATTAGCCAAACATGTTAGGGACATAAAAGTCGAAATAGGGCCCGTTTCAGGGCATTCACAAAAAGCATGCAATAGAAGAAAATAATAAAACATTATTTCAACAACTACACAGTGATTATCGGTCGGAAGGAAAAAAACACGTGCGAATGTCACAAACCACAAAGTGTTTGTTATCAAAATGTAGGTACAGGACCCGTGCTTTCCGGGCAATATTTTTGGTTTTCCCCAAAAAATGCTACTATGAGGTACACTCGTGAAAGTGGCATTTTTGTGGCGAAATCGATGCCAGATAATGCGTGAAAATTCATTTCCAATTTATTTTTCGCCCACTAGGGGTAAAAACGAAGAGCTTAAACTTGTCTAATCGTATTGCCCGACTCTTGAACGATTTTTATAGTACAACATGTTATTTTTTAGAACCCGATTGGACCCGTTTTTTATTTGCGATCCATGTCAACATGTTTTTACTTTTATAAATAAATGTGTACACATGCTCTTTTTATATGAGGCAAAACCCCTTCGCAAATTAACAAAATATCAAATGTGTTATACAACATTGGTAGAGGATTGTCTCGTGCAGCGTCGTCTGCCCTTTAGATTTTCGAAAAAAAAAATTACCATTAATTTTGGCCCCCGCAAGGTTGAAGTAGACAGAAAAACGGACGTCCCCGAGGACATTCAACATTCTACCCTTACGACGGGTTCGATTCCCGGTACCCAAACTATTGTATCACATATACATACATCCCTCCCAAAGGGGATGGGGCTCGATTTTTTTTTTAGAAACGTTCAAATTCGAATTTGGAATATTTCCAACAGGCAAGGTGTAAATTAAAAGTTTTGTTAAAGTTTGTTGAATTTTTTTCGCGTTATCTTACGAAATTTCGGGGACAATTTTTTCCACCCTCTTGTGCGTACGTCTCCAAGCTTTGAAAATCACCAAAGATTCAAGCTCTAGAGTTTACCCAAAATTTGGAAAAAATTTCGGAAAGTCAAAATTTGAAGTGCAAAATATAAGAACACGGTACATTTTGGGGAAATTTCATATACTGTGGTCCCCCGAAATGCCGCCCTCCAGAGGTGATTTGAAGGAAAAAAATTACAACAAATTTTTTCTCGTCGAAAGTTGTTGTAAATGTCCGAATTGTGCACGAAAATCCGCGATATTTTTTCGAGTCGAACTGTTCATCGTCGCCACGGCCAAACGAAGAGAGATGGGCGAAAAAGTCAAGAGGTGTTTTTCGTCGTCGACGCGTGAGCGCCCCCGACGAGGCCGGCGCCGAGCGGTTGGCGCGCGTGCTTTGGGCGCCGCGTCGTCCGCCGTTTTGCTCCGTTTTTTGGTAGGCAAAAAGCACGAATTCGCCGATTAGTGAAAACCTCGAAAAGTGTTTTAGACGGCGACAACCGCGGGGGCGGAAGTATTTTTTATCAAAATCCGAAATAAATTCCGGTCGCGTACGTCGCCGAGTCGGCCAGCCCCGGTGCGGGGAAACGCCCGTTTCGGTGGGCCAAAGTCGGGCCGCCCCAAAATGTGCGTTAGCAGACTATAGAATTGTCAGAAAAATGTGCGTTAGCAGACTGTAGAATTGGTAGACAGATCAGACAGATCAGATCAGACAGACAGACAGACAGATATACGATAAAATTTTCTCGTTTCCAAATCCAAATTGTTTATCGCCGTCCCGGCCAAAGTATGATAGTCGGCCCGGAACCCTTCGCGGTGCTTGTACCCGTAATTATTTCGAACGCGTAGGAACCGTCGACGTTCGGGTGCGTAACATACTTTGGGCGCGGCAACCGCGAGTACAAAAACTGTCAAAAACGACGTTTTTCGTTTTTTTTTTACTTTTCGACCCGGAAGCAAATTTTTGTCGGGTCGCGGTTTTTTTTTTTTTCGAAAATGTCGATCTATCCTCGTGGAGGAGCGTCCAAAATGTACGCGTTTATCACGCTACATGGCGGAGAAAACGTCTTGCGTGGAAAAACTCGGTTTCCGCGCCCAGTCCAGAGTTAACGTAGTATTAATAGTTAGACAAGCCACGCTCACGCGCGGCTTGAAAGCCGCCACGCGGAGGGTATGGTAAACCTCGTACTTAAAAACCTCGTAGTTTGAAAACCTCGTTGACGCGACAAACTCGAGAATCGGCCCGCGTACCGCCGCGATACGGTACTTTGCGGTTCACGTTTGTCATTTATCCGAATACTTGGGAAAAATTTGTTTTCCGGTACACTTTCAATACGCCGTCAAACCCTGCCCTCCACCCAAAAGAACCGTGAATAAATCAAAATCCAGTAGTTTTTACGTCTTTTGAAAATTTCCGGGACGCAAAATTTTCCGGGACGCTTTTCCGGAACGAAAAATGTTTGGTTTACCGCCCGGTTCCATAGAGCCCAAGTAGCCTCGCGGTTGGGCTACTTTCGGGTACGTCTAGTCTTAGCCTCATCCGCGCGGTTCGTAGAGTCCCAAATGGACCCAATCGGGCAATAATTGCGCCTTTTGTAAAATCAGGACATAACTTTTTTCGGGACGCTTTTGCAGTCGTCTTAATCTTCGCCTCGTCCGCGCGGATCCGCAGAGCCCGAGATGGACCATATCGGACATACAGTGCATTTCTCGAAAATCCGGGACAACAGTTTTTCCGGGACGCTTTACCGTTACGGTCGTCAAATTATGCGCCTCGTTGCCGGTTCCGTAGAGTCCAAAATAGACCCGGTCGTACAGATATTGCGCCTTTTGTATAAATCCGGGACAAAAGTTTTTCCGGGACGCATTTCCGGTATGTAAAAATCTTTGCTCCGCCGCGCGGTTCCGTGGAGCCCGAGATGGACAGGATCTGACGATTACTGCGCCTTTCGTCAAAATCCAGGACAAAAGTTTTTTCCGGGACACTTTTCCGGTACATCAAAATATGCACCTCGTGCACCCGGTTCCGTAGAGCTCGAGATGAACCTGATCAGACTGTAGTTGTGGAAGATATAAATTTAACAAAGTTTTACCCCAATATGACCGACCACTATTTTGAGAAATTCCAAAAAGCTTTTGGCCACGTTCAAATAGTTGAAAGATAAATATTTAATGCTGATGCACTATGCCAGTACTCTTTGTATGTTGTCCAATATGCTGTTGACGGTGATTTTTTTTTATCTATATTTATGTTTGGAATGGTTCTTATATATTATGTGCCAGCCTGCATCTTCTCGAAAAACGATAAGCTATTAATTAGTAAGAGTAAACAAACACTGCCCGAAAACCTTGCGCGTACTTTTTCACATAGTATTGTATTATATATCATACATTTTACTCAATACTAGTATATCATACTAGTAATAATGAGGTGAGGTATATGTATACAGTCAGTGTCACTGATTTAATATTGATTATCTTTTTAAGGTGCATTATAATAGATAGATAGTACAAGCCTAACACGCGAGACTTATTCGGGAGGTCCCCGGTTCGAATGTTCGATACTTACCACTGGCAACCCTGACATTTACATTTTTACTAAAACTGACGCTATCCCATAGCTACTTCATTAGCAGTATATTTTTCAAAACAAGTGTTGTTGACCAGTATTATGTATTGTTAGTAATTGTGAACGCGGGCCATCTGCTTTGGTTTTAGTAGAACAGACTATTTCGACAGATAGACCGGGACCTGCCTCGCGCGTTACACATCGCTAGTGGATGTGCCGTGTTGCAACACCTCGCCAGCTCAAGAACAGTGACGTCACTGTTCTTGAGCGCGGCGATGAATTTAAAGACCCCTATTGACGTAGGTCGGGAAACATACACAAACTACTTAGCGTTTATGTCTCTATTTGAAATTAAGACTAACTTGTCAAAGAGGTGAACGGACACTTTAAACACCGATTTCTTATCACTGATTAACAAGTCATTTTCATGCTCCTCAATCGCTATCTTGACTCCTTCTGCGAATGTTTTAGGCGCTCTCAACAAAACAAATCTCTTCGCTTCTCTGATACCACGAAGAAACTGTGCTAATAATTGCTCTTCCAACAGTTTCAAGCGAATGTTGCTCTCTGTTCTATCCTCAGAAATAACTCGAATTTTGGTACCTTCCTTCCTCAGCCGTGTTGCATACTGGTCTATTGTTTCAGTTGGTCGTTGCACACAATTATTAAATCGCTGGATTGCTGATGAATTATGTTCTCGTTCCTTAAATCGCTGAGTCAAGCTTGCTTTTATTGCTTCATAATTCGCTGAGTGTAGCTCGGTTTCTACATTAAAATATTCCTTAGCTTCGCCTTCTAGCTTTAACACAGTTATCCCGGTTTTATGTTCTGGTGTCCATCCTGCTAATAACGATGCCCTATCTATTGATAAGAAAAAGTCCTCAACTGTTTGTCCTGATTTATCCTCAGAAAACTTTTCGATTAATGCAAGAAGTCCTGACACATTCCTAGAGGGAACCTCCTCGGCTATCGGTACTACAGGCATTGTAAATCACTGTTTATTGCTATGTAGGGTTAATAGTGCTGTCACCAGTAATTTATTTAAAATTACGTTTCTATCGTTTCTCCTTGACACTGTCGAATCCCCCCAAAAAATTTTTAACTATCCCAAAACTGATCTAATCCGCAACTGACACAAACCGAATACGCTGTCACCACTGTAGTATGACGGCTGACCGGCTCCACAACTCTAGGTCACGGGTTCGAAACCCAGCCTACGACCACTGTTACTGACTGAGCCGATTAACCGTTATACTAACTTGATAGCATGGATTAGAGCGGGAATGCTAACTAACTGGAGGCAATGAGTAAGTGACTCAGGAATGAGTCAACAATTTTTATTAATGAATAAACAATACATCAATACACACTGATATAACAACTTAGTGTTCAATGTCAATACATACCATTAGCCCAATAAACGAATTCAATGCAGATATTTATTATCCATATTATTAAACATACCTATATGACCATAGTTCCACTCAACAATTTATGTAATTTATTTTATTCAAATCCCATACTATATCTACACAAATAATTATCTCACAACTTCAATATTACGTGCTTCGGCCTGAGGGGCTAAATCACACATTGGGAATAATAGCTAGAAGAGTTATTTTCTCATGTAAAAAACCAATAAACATATTATAATATTTATGTACAAGCTATCAATACTTACATATTACGGTACGTCTAGAGAGTAGTGACTTCCTTCCTTACCACTGGCTTTCTGATCGGAGACTGAACTTATTTGGTTTAAAGACTGCTGCTTCATATAGTAAAAATCCTTTCACCCGTTTTTTTAAGCTGATTGGTAGATTCATTAACCTGTTCTTTAATCTGATTGGTTAACGATGCCCTCTATTAACTCGTTTTTTAATCTGATTGTTTAAAAATGACGTATTCGCGACATTGTCTTAATGTTACCTAAGTTCGTGGAATCTGCTTGCCAAATGAAAATTAATTTCAGAGAAATTTGCCTGGTTCTATCCGGTTTTAACTGACCGATAATGACATCCTTTTGTAATAAAATATGGTCCAATTCTTTGAATCTGCCCATCAAGCTGATTACAATTCTTCGAATCTGCTCATAATGCTAATGGCATTCCTTACCTCGAATATGATGAAATGCAAATGGGTTGTAATTTTTATCTAAATACTAAGCTTCAACTTGCTTGCTCCTTTTAAATTCACTTTGCCCAAATAACGTTGATTCCAGTCTTCTACATCTGCACCAACGCACTTAACTATTCGTTTTATCACTCACGTCACCCTTTATAGGTTCACAGACTTACTCTCTCTCAATGCACCAACGCAATTAAAAATTCGCTAGCACTTCACGTACCCCTTTATTAGTTTTCACAAAACTACTAACTTTTACTGCACCAACTCACTTAACTACTTGCTCATCACTCACGTCCCCCTTTATTAGTTCACAGACTCACTCAATCTTACTGCACTGCACCAAAGCACTCAACTCATAGTTCATCACTCACGATCCTCCACATAAGTTCACAGACTCATTCTTTCTCTCACTTCACCAACTCACTTTACTATTAGCACAACAATCACGTCCCCTTACATAAGTTCACAGACTCACTCACACTCTCACTGAACCAACACACTCAACTTTTCTCTCATCAGTCACGTCCCCCTCATTAGTTCACAGACTCACTTACTCTCTCATTGCACCAATATACTCAACTTATCGCTCATCCCAAACGTCACCGCTTATAAGTGAACACACTTACTCACTCTCTCATTGCACCAACGCACACAACTATTCGCTCATCACTCATGTCCCCCAGAATAAGTTCACAGACTTACTCATTCTCTCACTGCACCAACGCACTCAACTATTCGCTCATCACTCATGTCCCCCCATATTAGATCACAGACTCACTCACTCTCACTGCACCAACGCACTTAACTATTCGCTTATCACTAAGGCCCCCTTTTATAAGTTCACAGACTCACTCACTCTCACTGCACCAACGCACTTAACTATTCGCTTATCACTCACGTCCCCCTTTATAAGTTCAAGACTCCTCTCTCTCACTGCACCAACGCACTTTACTATTTGCTTATCACTCACTCCCCCTTTATTAGTTCACAGACTCACACACTCTCACTGCAACAACGCACTTAACTTTTCTCTCAAAACTCACGTCCCCCCTTTATTTGTTCACAGACTTTCTAACTCTCTCACTACACAAACGTTCTCAACTATTGGCTCATCACTCACATCCCCCCTTTATGTTCAAAGACTCACACACTCTCTCACTGCACAAACGCACTCAACTATTCCCTCATCACTCACGTCACCCCCTTTATTTGATCACAGATTTATTCACTCTTTTAAGGCACAAACGCACTCAAATTTTTCCACAACACTCAAGTCTTCCCCTTTATTAGTTTACAGACTAAATTACTCTCGAACTGCACAAACGCACTTAACTATTCGCCCATCACTCATGTCCCCCCATATTAGATCACAGACTCACACACTCTCTCACTGCACAACCCACTTAACTATTCCCTCATCACTCACGTCAGACCTTATTAGTTTACAGACTCACTCACTCTCACTGCACCAACTAACTCAACTTATTGCTAATCACTCATGTACCCTCCTTATTTGTTCACAGACTCACCCACTCTCACTGCAACAACGCACTCGACTTATCGCTCATCACTCACGAACCTCTACATTAGTTCACAGACTCATTCTTTCCCTCACTGCACCAACGCACTAAACTTTTCGCTCATCACTCATGTCCCCCCATACTAGGGAAACGCCAAAGTCGTTGTTAAACGATTGAGTGAGTGAGCCAAGTGTTGAGTACCCGGGAACATCCCCTTTCCTCCCCTATACCTAAGGATCTAGCCCAGTATGAGGAATGATACCGGGTACTCAACACATGGTTCACTCACTCGTTTAACAACGACTTAGGCGTTTCCCTAGTTATATAAATTGAACATTTGAATTGCGAATCGAAATTCAAAACGTATTAGCGTGAAACAAAACCCAATTTCCAAGATAAACAAAATCACTAAGTTTTATTTCCCATTTAACCCCCCTCCAAAATAAAATGGGGGTGTAAAATATAAAAAAAGTTTGAGCTAGCGGGTATCGAACCCCAACCCCCGTGCGGTAGACTAAATGCTTCCCAAATGGGCCCATCCCAAAGCCACGTAGATATCGTCCCGCTAGCTGCTACTAAACAAATGCTATCGATATTTTAAAAATCACATTTTTATTTATTGTAGGATTAAATCGCAATGGATCTAGCTGATTTTGGTAGCAAATTCTCAGTAAACTCATACTGGATGTCTGTTTAAAATTTCAGCCCAAACTGTTTAGCGGTTCGGCTGATTTTCGGGGCGTACAGACAGACAGACAGACAGAATCACAATGAGAGCCGTTCGAGTTGAATGGAGACACTCGGTCGCTCCGCTCCCTCGTTTAACTAGGGGAAACGCCAAGTCGTTGTTAAACGAGTGAGTGAGTGAGCCAAATGTTTTAGTACCCGGGAACATCCCCTTTCCCCCTTATACCTAAGGATCTAGCCCCGTATGAGGAAAGATACCCGGTACTCAACACATGGCTCACTCACTCGTTTAACAACGACTTTGGCGTTTCCCTAGTTATTTAAATTGAACATTTAAAATGCGAATCGTTTTCAAAACGTATTAGTGTAAAACATTTACAAATTTCCAAGATGAAACAAAATCACCTAATTTTATTTCCCATTTAACACCCTCAAAAATAATATGTGGATGTAAAAATATAAAAAAGTCGAACTAACGGTACGAAACCCGACCCTCCTGCGGTAGTCTAAATCTTTCCAATAGGCCCAAAGCAAGCACGTACCTAAACGTCCCACTAGCTGCTACTAAATAAAAGCTATCGGTATTTTTACAAACATCCGATTTTATTTATTGTAGGATTTGAATCGCAATTGATCTAGCTGATTGTTTTAGCAGTCTCAGTAAACTCGTACCGGATTGTCTGTTTAAAATTTCAGCGAAAACTGTTCAGTGGTTCGGGTGATTTTCGACGTACAGACAGACAGACAGACAGACAGACAGATGACAGACAGAATCACAGAATGAGAACCGTTCGAGTTGAATGGAGACACTCGGTCGCTCCGCTCCCTCGTTTAATTAGTTCACAGACTTACTCATTCTCTCACTGCACCAACGCACTCAACTATTCGCTCATCACTCATGTCCCCCCATATTAGACTAGGGAAACGCCAAAGTCGTTGTTAAACGAGTGAGAAGAGAGCCAAGTGTTGAGTACCCGGGAACATCCCCTTTCCTCCCATATACCTAAGGCTGGATCAAGCCCAGTATGGAGAATGAAACCGGGTACTCAACACATGGCTCACTCACACGTTTAACAACCACTTTGGCGTTTCCCTAGTTATTTAAATTGAACATTTAACATGCGAATCATGTTCAAAACGTATTAGCGTCAAACATTAACAAATTTCCAAGATAAAACAAAATCATCTAAGTTTTATTTCCCATTTAACACCCTCAAAAATAATATGTGGGTGTAAAAAATATAAAAAAGTTCGAGTAAACGGGTATCGAACCCAACCCTCCGTGCGGTAGGCTTAATGCTTACCAATGGGCCATGTCAGCCAGGTAGATCTCGTCCCGCTAGCTGCTACTAAACAAATGCTATCGATATTTTTAAAAAATCACATTTTTATTTATTGTAGGATTGAATCGCAATGGATCTAGCTGATTTTGTTAGCAGTTCTCAGTAAACTCGTCCCGGATGTATGTTTAAAATTTCAGCCCAATCTGTTCAGCGGTTCGGCTGATTTTCGACGTACAGACAGACAGAATCACAGAATGAGGGCCGTTTGAGTTGAATGGAGACACTCGGTCGCTCCGCTCCCTCGTTTAATCACAGACTCACTTACTCTTGTACTTCACAAACGCACTCATCATATCGCTCATCACTCATTCCCCCCTTATTAGATCACAGACTTACTCATTTTCACTGCACTAACGCACTCAACTAATCGCTTTTCACTCATGTCCCTTCTAATAACTAGGGAAACGCCAAAGTCGTTGTTAAACGAGTGAGTTAGCCAAGTGTTTTGACTTCTAAAACCGGACCGTCTGGTCACCTTACAGGAACTCACTCTGCTTGCCACAATAATTATTTAAATTGAACATTTAAAATGCGAATCGTATTCAAAACGTATTAGCGTGAAACATTAACAAATTTCCAAGATAAAACAAAATCACCTAAGTTTTATTAAAAATTTAAACACGCTCAAAAAAATATGTGGGTGTAAAAATTAAAAAGTTAGAACTGACGGGTATCGAACCCCCTCCATCCTGCGGTGGGCTAAATGGTTCCCACTAGGCCAGAGCCACGTCAACCTGTCCTGCTAACTGTTTCAAACAATCCCATTGATATTATTAAAAATCACATTTTATTATTGTAGGCTAAAATCGCAATGGATCAAGCTGATTTTTTTAAACAGTTCTTAGTAAACTCGTACCGATGTCTGTTTAAAATTTCAGCGCAATCTGTTTAGCGTTCGCTGATTTTCGACGTACAGCGACAGAACCATAAATTTGAGAAGCCGTTAAAGTTAATGAGACACTCAGTCGCTCCGCTCCCTCGTTTAACTGGGAAACGCCAAAGTCTTTTGTTAAACGAGTGAGTAACCAAGTGTTGAAAACCCGGAAAATCTCCTTTCCTCCCTATACCTAAGCGGGAAATCGACCCCAGTATGGAAATGATACCGGGTACTCAACACATGACTCACTCACTCGTATAACAACGATTTTGGCGTTTCCCTTGTTATTTAAATTGAACTTTTAAAAAATGTGAATCATGTTCAAACGTATTAGCGTGAAGCATTAACAAATTTCCAAGATAAATAAATCACCTAATTTTTTATTTCCCATTTAACACCCCTCAAAAATAATATGTGGGTTTTTAAAAATAAAAAAGTTCGAGCAAACGGGTATCGAACCCCAACCCTCCGTGGGTAGTCCCAAATGCTTACCAATAGGCAATGCAAGCCACGTACCTATCGTCCCACTAGCTGCTACTAAACAAAGGCTATCGATATTTTAAAAAACACATTTTATTTTATTGTGGATTAAATCGCAATGGATCTAGCTGATTTGTTAGCAGTTCTCAGTAACTCGTACCGGATGTCTGTTTAAAATTTCAGCCCAATCTGTTCAGCGGTTCGGCTGATTTTCGACGTACAGACAGACAGACAGAATCACAGAATCAGAGCCGTTCGAGTTGAATGGAGACACTCGGTCGCTCTGCTCCCTCGTTTAATTAACAGACTCACACACTCTCTCTCAGCACCAACGCACTAAACTTATTGCTCATCACTCACGTTCCCCCTTTATTAGTTCACAGACTGACTCACTCTCTCACTATACAAACGCACACAACTATTCGCTCATCACTCACGTCCCCTTTATTACTTCACAGACTCACTCACTCTCTCACTGCACCAACGCACTCAACTATTCCCTCATATCTCACGTCCCCCTTTATTAGTTCAGAGACTCACTCACTCTCCTCCAAACCCCCATTCGCCTCCTCACCCAGTCACAGACTCACCTCCTCTCACTGTCCACCCCCTATACCGATTTCGCTTATCTATGTCACTCCTTTTTTTAGTTTACGACTCA